>JARWKJ010000013.1:39374670-39377170 GCA_029959095.1 Rhinichthys osculus
TGAAATGATAATCATAAGTTGCCTCTGCAGAGAGAGAGAGAGAGAGAGAGAGAGAACGAGAGAGAGAGAGAGAGAGAACGAGAGAGAGAGAGAGAGAGAGAGAGAACGAGAGAGAGAGAGAGAGGGAGAGAGAACGAGAGAGAGAGAGAGAGAGAGAGAGAACGAGAGAGAGAGAGAGAGAGAGAGAGAGAGAGAACGAGAGAGAGAGAGAGAGAGAACGAGAGAGAGAGAGAGAGGGAGAGAGACTGATGCATTCTGTGGTTCTCAGGCTCATTAGACTCGAGGCTCAGCGTGGGCCGAGAGACACTGACAGTCTGACAGCAGCGACTCGAGTTTCATGAGCTGACCGTGTCAAACTCACACACCTGACCCTGACCCTGACGATCACATCACATGACCCTGACAGATCACATCACATGACCCTGACGATCACATCACATGACCCTGACGATCACATCACATGACCCTGACAGATCACATCACATGACCCTGACAGATCACATCACATGACCCTGACGATCACATCACATGACCCTGACAGATCACATCACATGACCCTGACGATCACATCACATGACCCTGACGATCACATCACATGACCCTGACAGATCACATCACATGACCCTGACAGATCACATCACATGACCCTGACGATCACATCACATGACCCTGACAGATCACATCACATGACCCTGACGATCACATCACATGACCCTGACAGATCACATCACATGACCCTGACGATCACATCACATGACCCTGACAGATCACATCACATGACCCTGACGATCACATCACATGACCCTGACGATCACATCACATGACCCTGACGATCACATCACATGACCCTGACAGATCACATCACATGACCCTGACAGATCACATCACATGACCCTGACAGATCACATCACATGACCCTTACATCACATGACCCTGACGATCACATCACATGACCCTCACATCACATGACCCTGACGGATCACATCACATGACCCTGACGATCACATCACATGACCCTGACAGATCACATCACATGACCCTGACGATCACATCACATGACCCTGACGATCACACCACATGACCCTGACAGATCACATCACATGACCCTGACGATCACATCACATGACCCTCACATCACATGACCCTGACGATCACATCACATGACCCTGACGGATCACATCACATGACCCTGACGATCACACCACATGACCCTGACACATCACATGACCCTGACGGATCACATCACATCACATGACCCTGACGATCACATCACATGACCCTGACACATCACATGACCCTGACGGATCACATCACATCACATGACCCTGACGATCACATCACATGACCCTGACGGATCACATCACATGACCCTGACGATCACACCACATGACCCTGACACATCACATGACCCTGACGGATCACATCACATCACATGACCCTGACGATCACATCACATGACCCTGACACATCACATGACCCTGACGGATCACATCACATCACATGACCCTGACGATCACATCCCATGACCCTGACACATCACATGACCCTGACAGATCACATCACATGACCCTGACGATCACATCACATGACCCTGACGGATCACATCACATCACATGACCCTGACGATCACATCACATGACCCTGACGATCACATCACATGACCCTGACGATCACACCACATGACCCTGACACATCACATGACCCTGACGGATCACATCACATCACATGACCCTGACGATCACATCCCATGACCCTGACACATCACATGACCCTGACTGATCACATCACATGACCCTGACGATCACATCACATGACCCTGACGGATCACATCACATCACATGACCCTGACGATCACATCACATGACCCTGACGATCACATCACATGACCCTGACGATCACATCACATGACCCTGACGATCACATCACATGACCCTGACGGATCACATCACATGACCCTGACGATCACACCACATGACCCTGACACATCACATGACCCTGACGGATCACATCACATCACATGACCCTGACGATCACACCACATGACCCTGACACATCACATGACCCTGACGGATCACATCACATCACATGACCCTGACGATCACATCACATGACCCTGACACATCACATGACCCTGACTGATCACATCACATGACCCTGACGATCACATCACATGACCCTGACGGATCACATCACATCACATGACCCTGACGATCACATCACATGACCCTGACGATCACATCACATGACCCTGACGATCACATCACATGACCCTGACACATCACATGACCCTGACGGATCACATCACATCACATGACCCTGACGATCACATCACATGACCCTGACACATCACATGACCCTGACGATCACATCACATGACCCTGACGATCACATCACATGACCCTGACGGATCATATCACATGACCCTGACGGATCACATCACATGACCCTGACGATCACATCACATGACCCTGACACATCACATGACCCTGACACATCACAT
>JARWKJ010000013.1:39385598-39585598 GCA_029959095.1 Rhinichthys osculus
GAACATGCACACCGTCTCTCACTGACAGGATAACGTTATAGTTTAACTGCTATCTATCTCACTGGCGGAAGAGAAAAGCTAAAAAAAAAAAAAAAAAGAAGCTAAACATCCTCCTTATTCTGCTTTGCTCTAACATAAGCGTTTACAGCAGCCTACCATTAAAAAGCATCATGTAGTTACCTTTATCGTTAATCGACGTGGAAGGAGAAACTGTGGTTTTGAACCATTTTCTAATGTCCATTTTTGGAGCGTTTTCATCTGTTTGCTTTGTTTTGAATGCAGCCAGCAATCTCGCGCCAACTGAAAGTCATTTCATTCATGTATTAACCTTAACGTGCGTGATTGGGGGGGGGCGGCAGGGGGGTTTCCTCACAGCGCCACATTGTGGTTTTATGTTGGCTTTATTATATTTTCAGCTAATGGGCAGTTTGTAGACATATATATTTTTATTATTTCTCACTGAAATGTGAATTAAATTAAACTGATATTAGTTTGTAAATTATATCATAATTTAATTTGGGGGGGCATAAAATACATTTGGGGGGGCATTGCCCCCTAATGCCCCCCCATACCGCCGGCACTGTCTAGACCCAGAGTCAGACCAAGGACTGGTAGCCGCCCTAGAAACCAAACAGGTCCGGCATGAGACAACCCAAGCCTATTTCAACCGAGTGTACTTTGGGGCACGCAATGAAACTGACATGGATGAGGACTTAAACTTCATGACCCTCTTCCTAAGAAACCAGTAAGCCACCATCTTTGGCCTGCCCTCACACAATGACTACGCAACCGTTGAGAGATCTGGCACACAAAGCCTACGGCCTCAGAAAAGGGAACCAAGCCACCAGCAGTTTGTGATTTCAACACTCAAAATCAAGGATTGGCCCTAGAGGGCACCCAACATCAGGAAAGCACCAAGCTGAGAACAAAGAGAGCCCTCCTTCAGCAAAGAACGGGACGCCAGTGTCAGACCCAAGCAACCAAACTGGTACAAGCAAGGAGACCAGCCACACGCATCGGGATGCCACTGAGAGATCATGGGACCAGTCATGGCTGCACGAAAACCGTTTGGACAATTCATGGAACCAGCCACGGTCGAATGGAAACTCAAGGGGAAAAGGTTCATGGGAGGCCAACTGGACATCCAAAGGAAAGTGACAAACGCCCCAGGAACAACCAGCCCAAGGGTTCGACGACGAAATCCAGCCAGACATCAATCAGACCAACCCCACACTGAGTCCACACAAGAACAAACGACTGTATCAGTTCACAAGAAGCCGGGAGCCAAAGCTCCTGACATCAAAGCAAATTTAAAAGTGCTGGCTAATGTTGATCATAAATACTAATGATATCACTAATGATGTCCGACTTCGCCTGTCGGAGATCACTAATAATAGCATTAAAGAGGTGTGTGAACTGGCAAGTATGTCAGACACTGTAATATGCTCTGGCCCCCTCCCTGTTTGCTGGAGTGATGAGATACATAGCAGACTGTCGTCACTCAATGGCTGGTGTCCGCAGAATAACAGAGCGTTCATAGACAATTGGAAAAGTTATTAGGCAGACCTAACTTGTTGAAAATACATGGTATGCATCCCTCCTGGGGTGGTGCTGCTCTTCTCTCTAGTAATATAGTCTTAAAGTTGAAACTTGACTAACTGAAGGCCAGGTTGGGAAGAAGACAGACTGGCTGAACCGACTGTCTGCTAGCCGCCTCACAGAAGTCAGATAAATCCCAGCACAGATAATCTTTCCCCAGATATAATCATATAGAGACTGTGTCTGTTCACTGAAGTAGGAAATACAAAAAACGTCCAAAAAAATGTAATTGATGTTCAACTAATAAAAAACAGATTTAATAAAGATAAACAAATGATAAAGTTCGGTTTGCTGAATATTAGATCTCTTTCTACAAGCACTTTTTGTAAATTATATGATCACAGATCATAACCTGACAGAAACCTGGTTACATTATTTTAAACGAGTCTACCCCCCAAGATTAGCCTTGAAAGACAAAGAGAGAGGTGTTGCAGTAATTTATAGTAATATTTCCAGTATTACTCAGAGGTCAAGTTTCATTTTCTAGTTATGAATAGACTCGGAAATTATGTTGGCATTAGTGGAATTGCATTGGCATGGATCAAACCATACTTATCTGACTGTTCAGGGAGCAGACACACTCTGTCAGTTTAAATCTAGACTTAAAACACATCTCTTTAACCTGGCATACACATAACACAATAATTTATCACATCGATTTCTATCATTCAAATCAGTTAAATGATTGTTAGGCTGCATAAATTAGGAACCGGAAACACTTCCTATAGCACCCAATGTACTTGTTAAATCGTAAGAAGAATGCATCTACGCTAATATTAGTCTGTCTGTCTCATCCTTATCCCGAGGTTACCGTAGTCAGCCGGATCCGGTCCATATGCAGATCAGACGGTGGACCAACACCTGCACATGACCAAAACACAGCCCTAAATTTCAGCAGAGACCGTGTCTACTAGAGTCAATCCCCTGTAAAGGCTTCGTCGACACTGTAAAGCTGCTTTGAAACAATCTGTATTGTATAAAGCGCTATATATATATATATATATATATAGCGCTTATATATACCGTCATTTCAACGTCTCGGTTAAATATAGACCCGATATAGTCCGGGCTATGTGTAACCCACTTTTAGCCCAAATAACATTTAATCTGGATAAATTTATTTTTTTCCAAAATAACTTGTGAGATGTATGATATTCCATCATGTAAGCAAAGTCAACTGTGATTACAAAGTGTTTGGTTTGCTTTATTTTACATGTTATATATGTAGGCTCAGGCTGTGCGTAGCCACGATTTAGCTCGTATTCAGACCCGGCTATTGTAGCCCACTTTTAGTCAAAACTGAGTAGGCCTAATTGTAGTTTTTTGCCAGGCAGTGGATTAAATGGTTGATATTCCATCATGTTCGCATTTGTAATGATATCTGCAAGGTTCAATGTGTCATTTCACGACATGGTCGATCTGTAGTCACGATTTAGCTCCGAATTGGACGGGCTATATGCGGTCTACTTTAGCCCACCTGGCGAAATCAACGCAATCTGGTCTACGTACGGCTTGGCTATAGCCATGATTCATACCAGCGAAATAGTATAAGAATATTAGTCTTAAAAATGTTTTTGCTCACACAGCTTAATGTTTGCTGCCTGTCACACATAAACATAACAAATCATACACAATCTACGATATGACTGTCTATCATTTCAAATTAAATCAAATGCAATTGCATTTCTCAACCGCTAGATGGCACAAAAAAAATCCTTTCCAATTAATAAAAGGTAGTGGCAAACAGTAAAGTCTTTAAACTTGATTTAAAATAATTAAAATATGCAGCATACATTCAGTTTTCAGTGGATTTATTTCAGATATATGGTGCGTAAAAACTGAATGCTGCTTCTCCATGTGTTGTTTTGACTTTGGGGATATAAAAGTAGCTGGCTACTGTCCCAGGTGACCTGAGAGGTCAGCTCTGGATGGTTCATAATGCATCAGACGATTAGAAATTTACTTTGGCCTTAATTTAATTATTGATTTTAATTTATTAATAATATTGATATAAATTGTCTATATTGATATAAATTATATAGTCTCAATCTATATTCCATTAACTCTGTATTGGCCAGCTCTAGTGTGCATCCTAGCAAAAGTGAATGACTGTAATTAAAATGATTTTCAACAATGCTTTTCTTGAGCAATAATTTTTTTCTTTTTCTCATTTGGCAGACGCAGTGATGACCAACTTTCCTTCGGCGACTGAATGGGAAATAAAAAATGCAATTTCTGGTCATTTTAAACAAGCACCAGGGAGAGCAGGGGGTGGTGGTTATGGATATAAAGCTAACAATTAATTCTTAAAAAATTTAGTATCTTAAGTTGTTTTACATATTTTCCTTTTTTTTATTTGTTCATTTTTATGTTTAAATGTTGTCTAAGTTGTTAATATAATTTTTCTAAATAAATCCTTTATATTCAATTAGTTTGGATGGATTTTCATTTATGAGAACCTGTTGTATTTGAGTGAAAAGAATCCTTATGCCTCATTTTGTTGTCTATTACATGTATACGTAGTGTAATTGATGACTATTCTTGGGCTATGGTTAGACGTCTATTAGATTTTCACTGACAGCCCAAAATTAGCCTTGTTTTAGCCTAGACCCATATTGACTGTCTATTAGACGTATATGTGTAGTCGTTTAATAGCTGTCTAATTGATGACTAGTCTATTCTTGGGCTATGGTTAGACGTCTATTAGACATATATATGTAGTCATTCAATAGCTGTCTATTCTTGGGCTATGTTTAGACGTCTATTAGATTTTCACTGACAGCCCCAAATTAGCCTCGTTTTAGCCTAGACGTCTGGGCTGTGTTTTGACGGCTATTAGACGTCTATTAGACGCAAAATTGCTTGCTGGGCTATTTCCCTCCTAAATCATTCATTTGTACATGCACAGCGTAATTATTTATATTTTATAAAAATATAAAAAAGTTCTGAACGGACTACAGACCTCTTTGCGTGATCACGAAGGTAGGCTAATGGCTGAATCGGAATTTATAAGCAAGATCACGGGAATCAATAGCCTAATACAGCCCAGTTGTGCTAAAATAAATATCATGAGACGTCCATCATCAGATGAATGACATGGAAAAGTTAAGTTAGAGCCGCTAAAGCCAGTGCTATTACTACCCATGCGAACATGAACACTAAGCTTTTCCCTCCAAAAATATAGCCTAAAACTTATCTAAGTTGTCACCCTGCCTCCAAATGCAAAACTGACATTAACAAAACGCAATAACAGCTTAAAAAGTACTTGGGTGTGTGTTTTATTTTATATTTACCGTTTAATAATGCAATCGCTGCTGTCTGTCCATAGCAGAACATGACAGCCCGCGTACGTTTTGGAACTATTGGCGCTTACATGAACCACGTGACAGCCGTCGCGGCGACATCAAAGAGTGTCGCAACTCTTTCTCTCTAAGTCTTTTCTGGCGCTTCTGTGAAGTTCACTTAAAACAACACCGCAGCCTACTGTCGCACGCATACTATATGCTGTTTATCCAGCACCGGCTTTGGAATGAACGATGTCCACAGACAAGGTAGAGTATGTTGCATGATTTCATGAAAATATGATGTATTGCGACATCAGAAACGAAGAAAAACAAAATAATGACTATTGTAACGCTTGACGTAAAGCAAGTCAAATTTGTAGTTTTCTTATGTTTCATTAGAACTACAGAAACGCGACCCGATCTGGCAATCTTACATAGTGTGGTTATACCAGATATCGGACCGCTAAGCGAATCCAGAAGTGCCTTTCACCCTGTTACGACTTAATGAACCACTGAAACAATTTTGGAAACATTATTTTAAGGTAAAAAAATATTATTTAGTGTTGCTTTAATTTAGAATAGAGGGTATGCGCATGACGTCACCGTCGGCCGGAGTGAATGCGGTCACGCCCACAAGTGGCAAAAAGACTGAGCGGCAGCATTTGTTTTCAGCGTGAACGCCGTGAAAATCACACAAAACACATCTAAAACGGGAAAGAGCTTTGCGATTGACTGTACAACTAGATTTGACCAGAAATCTGAGGTACTGTATATTTTTACAGACTGCAAAAAGCTACAGAACAGACTATATTCTGCATAATTGAATGTTTTTAAATAAACACTGACAAAAAACTATACAAGTTTTAGGGCTGGACGATATGATGATATACAGTATAACATTAATGTAAGTGATCACTCGGATTTAGACCTATCTATATTGTATTTATATAAAACGTTTACAGGCAAATTATCTTCATTTATTTCCCCGGCGTCGAAATCAGGCACATATAAATGTCAGGAAACACGATTCCTGGCTGCATATCAAAGATCCAGTGATCCATGGATATTGACAAGTTGTAAGGAACACTATATCGAGTCCAACTTTTAGTTTAAACCAGTGGCGTAGCCACGAGGGGGCCTGGGTGGGCCTAGGCCCCCTCATTTAAATGTCCGGCCCCCTCAGATTTCTGATTGCTTAAAAAAAAAAGCTTTAGGAGGCAAAAATATTTTTTAGTGATTAAGGGGTGTGCCTGTTTGTTTCAGAATTGGTGATGACGGTTATGACGTGAGTCAAATGTGACGGTTCCTAACATAACCGTCGTCGTCCGGGGGAGGGGGGGTTATAGGACGTTCGGTTGAATAACTGTTCGTCTGTTATGGGACAACTCGCTCTTAAAATGAACAGCAAGACAACTAGAAGTGAATGTGCTTTCCATTAAATGAATCACACACAGTAAACAAAACTTTAACAAATTAACTTTGCCATTTAGACGCGCAAACTGCGTGCCGGTGCGGTGAGACATACATGCTCGGGCAGATTCGGCTGGAAGCCGGTCATCCTCGGACGCGGCGCCGCGCGCGCTGTTACAAAAAAGCCATGCACACAGCCAAGCGAAATGGGGTCTTGCCGGTCTTGCGCACCCAACGCGTTTTTTTGCCGAGCGCACCTTCGCGCACTCATTCCCTCTATTGAGTTTACATTTTATTTCAGCTCAATGCCTTTGGACTCCCATTTCGAAATGATTCTTACATTTATTTTTCCAAATAGGAACTAATCATAAATAATGGTTATGTATTATTTTAGAGATTTTATTTTTCTGGGTCTCCCACACTTTCAATTATTCGTTCATTAGGGACCAGATATCGTATATGTCGTATAGATCTCATGTCGGCTGAGTCGTGATCTCACGGACACAAATTCTCCAGTTCTGATCTTATGGTCCTATGGTGCACGACTCGGTTCGGCTCACTTTACTTTGGCTCTGTTTGCTTTTCCACTGCAGTTTAGGAAAAAAATCCTGACTGTGGATTATAATGCATGCATGAAAGGGTTGATTATTTTATGGATTTAGTTTTAGTTAAGTTACTTGTAAAAACCTGGTATAGTAAGCTAGTTTCCTTCTGAAAAAAAAAAAGCATTCATGCATACTCTTACTGTTTATTCCATTAACTAACATATATGCAGTATGCTATTCCAAATTCAACCTGCGACTTGTGTAAAAGCAAAGTAGGATCACGTGGAACAGCAAAAGCTATAATTAAATATCAAAATTAACCAGTGAAACTGAAGATCTGAAATGATGCGTCAAAGAGGTCTTTTCTTGTAGTCTTTGCCTCCAATTAACAAAACATCAGCTCATTAATATAAACAGAATGGCCTGGCATAAGTTTTCATGTCCTGTAAAGGCCGTTGGTTATTATCGTTAACAAACTAAAATATATTTTAATTACTGCAAATGAAATAAACTGACTGAAATAAAATACTTTAAGCTAGTTGTCAAGGCAACATTTCTCATTTAGTTAGTGCTAAAATATGAAATATAAAATACTGCTTTTACGTTAAAATTTCACATAATGTAAATCGACAACAATACACCTGTATATCTCCCAGAATGCAATGCAACAGTAAGTGCATGTTTTACATTAGTTATGTTCAGAATAGCATATGATCTATTAAAGTCATTATCATGGAAGAGTCTTTGGGTGATAATGTGAGTTAACGGCATGTAATTACAGCAATTACAATTTCAACTTGTAAAAAGCGTTCACGTAGAGCGTTTTCGTAGAACTCGTAACTACAGCTTGTGAAATGGGAATTTTCTGAGAGCTAATTGTACCACCTGACCTCTGCAGATTCATTTAGGTATTGATAATGTTGCCAAAGAAACACTTTCCAGTCCGAGGACATGAACAGCTCCGAATATAAACGTCACGTGTTGTCATCTCCAGAACCAGATTACGGTAATAACGACATGGAGTGAACGCAGCAATACAGTGTCCTCATGTCCATGTCAGCTTGTCATGTCGTGCTGACATTTATGCTTTCTTACAAAACATCAACTGGTTATATCAGCTTGAGTGGATCGGTGTCCATGACAACTGTGACTGAAGCAAACAGACAGCAGAAAGTGCATAGGAGGTTCAGGATGTCTAATTTAACCACTTCTTTGAGAGTTCAAGGCGTCTCGTCTTATTAAAACGAGACATCTGGCATAACGACACATACTGAAGAAAACAAACCAGGACTTTTGAATAGGGGAAATCAACTTCATCTAACTTTATTCATCTTTGTATGTTTTTTTAATGCACAGCCCTGCAACTACAGTACAGCCCATTGTGACATCAACACAAAAGAGTCATAAATACTGTACAACACATAACCTACAAGTACGCAAAAGCGTTAGTGAACCAAACACCACTTAAATACAGACATAAATTAGAGTCTAGGATGAATTAGTGAATTTATGGATAGCAAATATTAACATTTAAATGTAGATATATATATATAAAAAAGACTATGTAAGGAATGTGAAGAATAGAAACACTTAAAATGAAAGAAGAAAAAAAAATGATGTGCTTTACAAAACTTCCTAAAACTCCCCAACATCCACCCTTTTGTCCCGAAACTTGTTCCTGGCCTTGGTTCGAGCTTTAAACGCTGCTGCATTGTAGAGGTGCTATAAAAAAAAAAAAAAAGATAAAAAAAAAAAAGGCATATCATTTACACCACAAGAAAAAACAAGTAAATCTTAAAACACAGTACAGTGGAAAACAGCTACATGTGGAAAATAAACCGCTTGCTTACTCTCTCCAGTCTGGAGCTCTTCATGGCTTTCAGAGCGGCAGAATCGATCAACATCGGTGGTCCCAGTTCAAACACATCTCTTATGAACTCGTTGGCCTGCGGTCAGAAAATGACACTTCTAAAATACTTTGAAGATTCCTTTTCTGGATGCATTCTCAACATCTGAAAGCTTTACCTGTAGATGGTAGTTCATCCCGGAGCCTACAAACTCTCTGAAGGTGTCATAAGTCCTCTTCCTCACCCAGCTGTCGATGACCATACGCTCTGTGCCGAAGCGGATCGTCTCGCTCTGAAAATCCCCTTCCTGTTCCCGACACAGAAGAGACGTCAGAGTCTGAACTACAGCACCCACGAGTCTCCCGTCAACTATTCAGTTCCCGTCTCACCTCTACTGCCTTGAGGACATCTCTAAAGACAGATCTTTGCTTCCTCTTATCATTCTTGGCTCGATGTTTGTTGCAGTCAGTGGCTAATGCATTCAGCTTCTCACACAACGACTCCCAGTCGTCATGATCAAACTCCTGTGAAGGTAAAGAAAATGAGAGCAAATTATTTCATTCACTGAACTATTAAAACAAGTAGATTATACAAATGTATTAATTTAATATTTTACATTATTTTATTAATTAATATATGCACGCTGCGTGAAGTTATCCGAAGCGTGCACACGGAAAGCAGACAGCGAGTTAATACTAAACTGAGTTCTCTTTTAAGTCTTCTTGCACTTAAACGCCATGTTTGCATCATTTTTGTGCAACTTTGTCAGAGTATCCCAGTAAACAGTCAATTATGTCTTAAGTGAACGTAAACGGTAGCAGTATATTGATCTGTGCATTGTCTTAAAGTGACAGCAGCCTAATATTCCTGATGTGGTCTGTTTTTAATGTTAATCAAACAACAAAAGACCAAAGAAAGCACTCATTGCTCTTGAATGAATAACTTTTGTAATTTTAAGGATTAATCTATTTAATTTATACAGTGAAGATTATATATGCAATATTATTTTACATTTGATAACTTTATTCAATTTCTGTACCTGAAAACTACTGTTAGACTTACCTGACATATTTCATTTGTATTTTTGCTTGTTGTATTTATTTGTGCGATTACTTTTAGTTTTGTAGTGATTATTTGTTCTTATTTTCTGTAGTTTTATTCGACAGTAGTCCTTTTATTCCTGAACATAGCACAAACCGAACCGAAACTGTGACCTTAAAACCATGATACAAACCAAACCGTGAGTAATTTTAACCGTGACACCCCTAATAAATAAATATATTAATCATTTAATAAAATAAAATATTTTAAATAATTTTTTTTAAAATGTAAATTAATTGACCCTTCGCTAAGCCCCGCCCTCCTTAGTTACTGTTGCTACGCCTGTCAAGCTTTCGCGGCTGCCACGTCTATTACAGTGTGAATGCACCGGTGTCAGACATTCCCAAGGAGATATTTAGTCATTTTTGGCGAACAAGTGAAATATCTGAGAGAGCAAGACAAAAGGGACAGCAGTATGCATTCGAGGGATATATCCACGACATAATATGCAACCGATTAGAGAATAATTTCATCAAAATTGAAGCTAAAGCCTATAACGTTAGGTCCCAGCGCAAGCAGCAGCCGTCTCCTTAGCAGACCATTCACATGGGAAACACACAAATTGAACAGCTATGTTCATGCACAGCAGAGTAAGTGAAATGTGAAAATAATCTAATATCAAATCAATTTAAATCAAACAGTTTATCCATCAATCTAACACCGGGAGAGCCGCGATCGGATTGGGGTAAAGTTACAGGGGTAAAGTTAACGTTAGTAGGTCGTCCGCCGTCGATTAACACAATGCTGAAACATATTTTAAAGTAAGTCAGTGAGCCTCCGTCTTGCCTTTAATCGTCTTATTTTACGTTCAAATATATGCATTATGAACAAAGAACCGCCATTATTTCCAAGCAATAGGCGTTTTTTTTGTTAATCCTGTCGACATTTAGTTGTGAATGGGTCTCCACACTGCTTGATCCACGGCCGGGATTTCTCCCCTTTGGCTTTTAGGTTTCGGGAAGAGAAAAAAATGCCACCCCACCGTCCAAACTTTTAGAATACCGGGTATCAGATTTGCACAATCCATACGCACAACGCGTCGGCATGTTTCCCTCGCTCGAAAGCTTGACAGACCTCCCGCGCCTAGTTACGGTTGCTAAGCCACGATTGGCCAGTAGCGGTTTTCGGGCGTGGCTTAGCGAAGGGTCAATTAGGGCTGTCAAACGATTAATCGCATCCAAAATAAAAGTTTGTGTTTACATAATATATGTGTACTGTGTATAATTATTTTGTATATAAATGCACACATGTATATATTTAAGAAAAATATGTTATTTATATATAAAATGTTTATATTTATATAAAATACACATTATATATAGGCTACATTCAGTCTATATACAGTATATACATGCAAATATTTCTTAAATACACATGCATGTGTGGGTATTTATATATTAAAAATAATTATACACAGTACACACACATATATCATGTAAACACAGACTTTTATTTTGGATGCGATTAATCGTTTGACAGCCCTAAAATTAATATTACCATTATTTATTTAAATAAATCCAATTAATTAAATAATTACACAACTTACAGGGTCGACATCTCTGATGAGCTCAAACAGGAGGGCGATGGTCTCCCCAGCAGCAATCCTCATGTTGACATCGTCATTCTCCAACAGACGTGGAAGTTTAGCCAGATGTCTGAATGACAGTAGCATATGCTCGTTAGAATAAACTAAGGTTGTATCGTAGTTGTAGGTCCCAAAGTCTCCTGAAAAACCAGTACCATGAAGGAGCGAAGGCATAAAACTGTGTTTTCCTGCACTTACTTTTGTGCAATGCCCCTGATGTGGCTGCTGGTGCAGATGGTCAGCAGTAGAGCCCAGGACAAGAGAGCATTCGTGTGGAGCTGTGTAGTCTGAGGATTCACAGAAGGTCTGCTTCCATCTTCTCTGACGTACGAGTGGGTGAAGAGGCTCTCAAAACACTCCATAGTGGCATACACATCCTGGAGGGGACAATCATCAGCTTTGAGTCAATTGTGAAGCCCTTCAACATGTTTACGGTTTACTCCGGAACCACTTTGACTTGATCATTAAATCAACAAACTGAAATTTTCAATCAGATTAGTCCGATTCCTGAATGAATCTATCAATCGGATTTGTCAACCAGATGAATGAAAAGTATTGCCTCAAAACATGAATAGGTCACAAATGATGTGGTTCTCAAATTCAGCTCACTGATTCAGTATCTGTTTTCATGATATTTTATATTTATATTAACAGACATGGCCACCATTAATGTTCACTGTATGGAAAGAATCTGCAAAAAGATCTTAAAAAGGTCCACGGAAAACAAATTAGCAGCAAATGGGTTTGAAATTACATGAGTACTTGAATTTAAAAGACCATACTTTGGGCTGTTTACACGACAACCTTTTCAACCAAAAGCTGAAACCATTCATCTACATGTCAACAGTGTTTCGGGGGCCTGAAACCACAAACATTTGACGTTTTTTGAAAATGATACCGTTAATGTCTCCATGTAAACTACAAAAACTTGAATTTGTGAAAACAGTGACATCATGCACATGCGTATTAGTTGTTTTTCGCAGATCTATGTGAATGGGGATAGTTTGGCAACGTTGTTGTCTGTATGCGAAAAAAACGAAGTTTCAGTTTTTAGTACATCGTGTAAACATGCCCTAAGGCTTTTATTGCCCACTTGCATTCGAACGCTTACCATGATATCATCTTCTGCTACAAGAGTGCAGAGGCCTAGACTTGTTGCACACTGGAACACAAGGTCAAGATCAACAGATTGTTACGGTCTCAAATTTTGCAGAATCATTTTATTTCCTATAAAGGCGCAGTAGAGGAACACGACTGTTTACCGCTTGTCTGGCTTGGATGTTAGCAGCTCCATCATTGAGGATAGTCTTAAATACAGGTTTAAGGGTTTTAAAAACCTCTTCGCTCTCAATCCCAGAACCCAGCTGGATGCACAGGAGACACGCCAGCGAGGCTGCGGCGCACTGCTCCACTCCTTTACCTGGTTTGCAGACGCACACAGCCAGCTCAACTTTCAGCACTGATGTCATGGCAACATCTGAAGAAAACGGTTTATTTCCAATTATTCAAAATCACAAATGAAACCAACCTTTCTTCAAGCAGCGCTCAATGCCATCCGTGATGGTCATCCTTCTCTCGGAAATGAACTCGTAGAGGATTTTGGTTGCCATGGCAGTCTTTAGTCCATCAAGGGCACCTTGTCTGGTCTTGGCACTAGATCAGTTCAGACCGCAGGAGCAAGCAGAAATGACATCTAGATTATTTGGAACAATCTACAAGTTCAATTATGAAATCTGAATGAACACAAACCTCTTATCCACTGTGCTGTCGATGTACACCTTCAGCTTGTACTGGAAGTCCTCTTGAGCCATTTCTTCACTTTCACCAGCTGTCAAATAGGATGAGTGATAAGCATAAATGTTCATCTCTAATATCAAGCCACAAAATGGTCCACAAGAGCCAATGCAGAAATCTAAGGAGACTGTAAATACGTGCCTTCCTCTGCTGCACTGGTTCTTTCACTGAGGCTGCTGCAGTGACTGAGGGTCTCGATAGAGGAGTCTTCATCACTGAACGGCTGGACATTTCCCTGTTGTCCCCCTGCAAAAACAGACAGCAAACTTTAACCTTTGTTGACGCCGCCTCATTCTGTAATAAGAACCCCTTTGCATAGCTGCATTACATATTGACAGTTTCAGATTAACGCTAAAAATGTGCCAATAAAACAGCTACAGTCAGACTTAAATGATCAGGAATCATTTATTTATGCACTGTATTCTGCAGGCCCAGGGATATGATGGTGTTGACGTAAATGTATAAATCACAGTTTTGGGTAAGTTAGTTACTCTAAAAAAGTAATTAATTACTAGCTACTAATTACATCTTAGACAGTGTAATAGATTACTGTACTAATTACCCTCTCTAAAAAGGATGACTTAAGTTATTACTTTAAAAAAATAATAAAAAAATCCCATTTCAACCTCAACCAGTTGACCAACACAAGGATCGACAGGAAACTGCTCTTTTGATATACAATTGCATAAATTATTTTTGAACTGACCAACGTATTTAAAGGGAGAAGTAAAACATAAATGTAAAAAAACATTATTTTTAACACAAAATTGATGTTAAATCCACTATTGTTGAATAGTTCAGCAGTCTTATACAGTATTTAATGCAATTATATCAGAAGTTTACCATCTTTAAGTTCATAAGAATGGTGTTATTTGAAAAATATTATTTAACTTTCACATTTGATCAGTTTAATACATCCTTGCTGAATTAAAGTATTGATTTATTTTACAAAAAATTATATATCATCTTTTATTTCACATATATATACATATATATATATATATATATATATATATATATATAAAACTTCTTTAGAACAAATAAATTATTTCTCATTTTAGGAGCCCTAAATGCTGACCAACCCTTTAATGACACTTACAGAGAAGTGTGTTTTCCAAATAATTTCAGGTGTTAATATGTTGTGGGTGGAGGTCACTTTAACCTTAAAGAACCATCAAGTCTTTCAATGTGTATAATGAGTTCAGCCAAGTGTTATCAGTCCTGCAAAATGCAGATATCTGCAGAAGGTACAAAGTGTCTCGTACTGTTGTTCGGCAAGGTCAGAGGACACTTATGCAAACAAAACAGCCCTGTGTTTGATTTCTCAGACAAAAGTAAATATGTTTAGTAAGATATAGAAGAGTGCAGCGGGTATACAGACAGAACAACGTGTGGGATGGTGGGAAGGAGAACAGCAGGGTGCCAGAACACGGTCTCTTTCTTCTTCTCAAAGGCTTGTGCAAAACCAGCGAGCAGATGGGCTGAGAACATGTAAAACCAGACAACAGACTGATTTATACATGTCTACTCTACAGCTGAAAAAATTGGGCTTCGTGTTCCTGGTTTCTTCTTCCTGTCCTCTATTTGGTCCCAAAACAGGCCCGTGTTATATAACGTTAAGTGTGACAGCATGGCCTGAAATAACCTCAAACACACACTGACATCTGACAAACATTACAGTAGCGTTTTCCTATTTGACATTTCATAACAAATATCAATTCAATTTATTTATTGATCCTAAGCACAATCAATCATATTTTGAGTTGAATCATCCGATTAGATTATTTTGTTATTAATTAATCATAGTGTACCGTATAACTATAATCTTAGTTCCATCTGTTAATCTTTCGTCGTTTGATAACGTTATGGCAAACACCGTTACGGTTTATATAAACCCAATTATTTAAAACTAAACATTACCTTAAAAACAAACATCATATTTAAAAACAACACAAACGTACATTTTCGACCGTCCATGGCTCACACTTTGTATTATTCTTTTGTTTGTGTCAAAAGAAAGACACTCATGGCTGTCAACCAAACCCGGCTGTGTAGTCATGGAAATTGTAGTTCTCTTCCTCCAATTCCATTGCGATTCGACGCGCAAAGAACTACAAATCCCAAAATCCTTTTCGCGCAGCAGGCCACAAAAAACAACCGGTCATTTGCAGACATTCCCACCCTACTTACCTCTGCCGCTCCTTTTCTTGGCCCGTGGCATCTTGTTTGAATGAGTAGTTCCGCAGCTGAAAAATCAACCAATACACGACCAGTTTTTACTATAATGTCTTTTCAGTTGAGTATATTCCAGTGGCACAGTGAAAAGGAAAGAATTAAAAGCGATTCCGGTGTTACACTTGGAGCGCGAGTGATACATTTTCCCTGACAAAGTAGGGCTGCGTCAGCGCGCTGCCGCGAAGCACTTTTATACGACCAGTTGTGACGTGCCTAAAAAGGCGTTACCTCACTTGGACCTGGATACAGTAGGACCAATCACATTACAGTATACGCCGACGTCCTCCCTATGACAGACTTCCGCCTGGTTTGTATTGGTTGGTTTGTGCTGTCACGTCCTCATGCGGGTTCATGTGTGCACGTTACACAGAATACAACACATGTAATGGCGGATTATTATTATTATATATGTCTTCAATTGGTTTTGTTTTTGTTTTTAAAACTGATTTTATTGTTTTTACCTTGTCGCCAATCCAAATCATGATAAATCCTCTGTTGATGCATGTATATCGACTATTTGGCATTTTACCCATAGACTGTAAAAAATTGATTTTACCAGATAAATCAAATATACAGTTGATTTTAACTTTGATTAACTTAGTGAGAGTGTAAAATCTGTCTTTAAGAGTTTATTTTATAAAGCTCACAGGACCAAAAGTGCCCATAGTTGAAGAAACATCTAAGTAGCCTATAACATTTCTGTAGTGCATGTGATGAAAGTCTTACAGGATAAAAGGCATGAAGAAAATGAAAATTGATTGAACGAGGTAGTTTTCATCAGTAAAGACTCCTCTAACCACGTGCAATGGATGATATAAGTGCAGCATTGTGCTGTTTTGCTGCACATGGGTTATCAGTGCAACAGGTGGACTCAAGGCAACTCTTGACATTTGACTAGCTAGCTGGCAAAAGCACTGTGACCTGCATGTCTAAAGCCTTGTTAAGATAAGTCATTACAGAACTCAATTCGAAATGGACAATTCCTATTTTTTATGGAATTTTGCTGTTTTCATTATAAATGACTTAACTATGTGGATCATCATTATTATTTTTTGTTAATTCATGTCTTCATTATCTTTAATCAAAAAAACTTCCCCTCCCTCTTGCGGTAACATCTCTTCTTTTCTCTGATGACACGTTTACTGGCACGAGGGTGGGACAACCTGTCACTCACATGAGATCGACCAATAGCAAACCACAATGATCCAATCAATTCCCAATGGACAAAATCCAAGTCCCACCCTAAAAAAATTCTTGTTACAGTTCATTCTGACTTTAAAAATATTAAATATATTATATTAGTGTTTTACATTTACTTGCCCAAGAAGTGACCGATTTCAGCCGCAGCTTCAACTCTATTTATAATGTAGCGGGCGGAGCTTCAGATTATAGAGAGCATTTGATTGGACAGAAAATCTGATGAAAAGCTGAAGTGCAGTGTGTTGTCATCAAAATCATTTATCCATATATCGGCGGAAGTGAGAGACTGTACGCTCTGAATGCTTATATCTTCTAAATGTGAATTCTGTCATTGTTTTGTAGCACACTAGCTTATTGATTTCAGTAAGGCTAACATATTCATATAGGCCAAAAAACTTGATTTTTGATTACATGGGGACTTTAATGGGGACTCAAAGAAAGGACACCACTAGAGGGTGCTCTTTCAAAATAATTGCACACAATAACACTTTCGAGTGATCTGATATTGTTGCATTATGTATAAAGGGATTCTTTTGATGATTCAAAATCAGTCAAATCAAATTTAGGTGACACTGTATAGAACGCAATCCCATTATTTGAAAAAGCCGGCCCAAAGAGAATATTTATATTGCTTTGCCTGACCTTTAGACTTCCTGGGAATTAGATTAACATTGTATAAAAGGTTTATATTTTAAAATACTGTATTTTACAGATGGATCTCTCAAGGATCTCTCAAGGTTTTATAAAGAAACATTCTTCTGCTAACATTATTAGAATGATCATTCAAATTAGTTAATTATGTTCTCAAAACATTAGCACAAAAATTGTATTTATACACTGTTCATGGAGGTTCATCTGACATTTTTTAATGTTAATATACTTTTTTCAGAATGTTCATTCAAAAGTAACGTCCCCATAATGATAAAATGGTATGTTTCCTCAACATCTGCATTAACCAAGAAAAGTTGTGAACGTTCAGAAACATGCAAGTTAACAAAACACATTTTTGTTCGTTCACAAGCACCACAGAAAGGAACTGAAAAAAGAAATTAGTTATGAATGGGTGTTGGGTCTAAATATATATTCATCCCATATGTAAACTCTGTTGAATAATTGATAACACACCCTGAGGGGCTGCGCAGGGGGTCAGTGAATAACACACTGCTGGTAGAAATCAAAAGATGGCTCCGTAACTTAACAAGCTGCTGGTTTGATGTTTTTTTTTTGTAGTGCTTTTTTTATGTTCATTAAAATCATTTTAAGTCAGGTGTACTTGAGGCATCTCAGCGGGCTGGTAATGCAATATTTACAATTCAAATACTTTCAGTTAATTCTATATTTGAATTATTAAAACTAAAGAAAAAGTTCTTAATGGATTTTCCTCTGCTTTTAAAACAACAGTTTGATATTTTAGCACCAATTAGCTGTTCTTTTTCTTTTTAAAATGATGTTAGGTCAAAAGCAGTGTGATGTAGATTTTCTTATGCTTTGATTTCCTTACTGTATTTATTATTTCACAGATGATATACGCAACCGGTATGCTTGCTTACCAGAATACATGATGAGCATGAGGTGAAAGGAAAGAACAGATTGCATGAGGTGTTTGCCAATTCAGTGTTGTGTGAAAGTCTCACACATCCGCACAGGTTATAGGTGCAAATGAGCTAATGACACATATATCATCCTTTCATGCTTTTAGGCCCTTATCAAATGAATATTTTGACATTACTGTATATCAAAGTGCTTTTAAATATTTGAACATGCATGCTGCATCACTGGATGGTCGAATCGCTTCAGAAAGGTCATGGTGTAACAATTGATTTATGTTTATTAAAGTCACCATGAAATTAACATTGATAGTTCTTCATTTTAATGCAATATCCCAGTGTTTATTATAAATGATTTATCCGTGCATCATTATTATTATTTTTTTAATTCATGTGCAATTATTAATCAAAACAACTCCCCCTCCCTCTTCCAGTGACATCTCTTCGCTTCTTCTCTGATGATGCGTTTACTGGCGCGAGGGCGGAGTAACCTGTCACTCACATGAGATCGACCAATAGCAAAACACAACCATCCTACAGTTTTTCTTGTTCAGAAGTTGTTTCTCATATAAGAGGTAAGAAAAGACTACCATAACTTACATTTCTGGCTTTAAAATGAACCCCTATATAGGGGTTTGATCTGAAACGTGAAGACTATATGACTATTTTACACAATAAATGTTTTGTTTTCTGTTCATTCATCTGCTGTTAAATTATGAATTATTAGTCCCATACAGTGATGGAAAAAATAGGCTATATGAGATGGGAGGGAAAAGTTTATTTCAATGCTTCTCGCAAATGTTTTTCATTCACTTGAAAAACTTTGCAAGTTTCACGAGCGAATGCAGAAGTTTTGTGTTCTTCAAAAGCTGAATGCGTGTGGTATTTCGATTTCAAATCTGCTATTGTGGTTCAAGAAATAAAACAGAGGCCAGTGAGATTTTTTATTCTCTTATGCTTCATATTTCATCACTAGGGGGCCGTGATGAAACAAACAGACCAGCTGCTTCTTGTGCTGTCTGCATGCGAGGCGGTATTAACATTTTCATTGTCTGTTTTGTGTTTTGTTGATGAGAGTACAAAATGTTGTCTTGGCAGAAGGTGAGTCTTGGCAGCATTTTCCAGGTTCCCACTCCTCATGCTGTTTTTCCTGGCATTGATTTAGACACTTAAAACTTTGGGATAGACAATTGGATTTCATTTCCTCAACCACTTCCTCCTCCTCTCACATTTTTCCCCATTCTCTGTTGATGCCTTGATGTACGTTTGGAACATGACCATACATGCGTTAAGACTTCTTCCGGGAGAGTTTATTCAGCCACACGGGTCACAAATGTCAAACTTTATCTCAGCAAACCAGGAAGCAGGTTTACTTTATCAGATATACTTTGAGTTTTGGGGGTTTGGATTAAATTATACATTCTCATTTTCTTGATAAAGCTCTTTGAGTATGACTAAGCAAATATGCTGATCTCAGTGCCAACACTAAATCAGATTAACCGAGATCATGTGATCTGTTCTCCTCAAACTCCTGAAAGAAGGGGTGGTTGCCAATTTTTCACCGTTTTCATTTTAATTTGAATGTTTATTGTTGTATTTTGATGGGTTGTTTTTTTGTAATTTCTTCTAGTTTTTGTTTTTTAATGTCTATAAAATTAAAATTATTTAAACATTTTTTTTCTAGAAAATATATATAATTTAATATATAATATTATATAAATTATATATATATATAAGTTGTATTTATTAAAAAAAATCTTTTAGTACAGCAAGGTTTAACCAACTGAAATAATTTTTTATATTTTATACATTATTATACATATTCTTTTATTTCAGTTTGTTTTAATTTTGTTTTTATTTCAAACTAAATTTTTATTTGGTTTTAGTTTTATTTAACTATAATTACCTTGTTACTTTCTGGCCCAAATGAAAGAGCCTACCTCCAAGTCTGTGATATTCTAATCACTGAAAAATAATAATAATAATTATTATTATTATGAATAATAGAAAACATTTCACACAAGATCCCAGTTTTTATTGTATTAATCCCAGTATTTACATTATTACTTTAAAAAAAAACTTATTTATTAATGTATGTTATTAATTTATTCAGAATTTCAGTAGCCCTTTATTTATTTATTTCACTTCTTTTATTTGTGTGTACATATTTTTACAATATTGTATAGAAATGCTAATGTAGTTTAAAATTGATAGAAACAGCAAAGACCACTAAAGGGATTCTTCATTGCTGAAACACTTAAGTTTGGTGTAGATAAACCTATACACACTAGTCTAAGAAATAGATCCCTTGCCTTGGAGGATGTGCATGTATCCTGTGACTTCACCATGCTATTATGAATATGAATTTGCTCATTGAGTCAGCTGAGTACAGCCTCGGCCGTCTCCTGTGTCTTTGTTGAGGGCCAAGGTTACCTTGCTTTGACTGCTCTGGATTGCGTGACTATACCGTCATGGTGCAGTTCAGCATTTCATGCACTTCTCTCTTTTTTCTCGTTGCTGCCCTTGTCATGTCTTTCTGCTGACCCACAGAAAAGGGAGGTTTGTCTTTAGAGTGAGAGAAGGAAAAGGCAGACTGATTGATCTTGCAGAATAACCACAAATCTCCGCCGCCATGCGATCATGTTCCCCGAAACAACATGATGAAAATAAAAAAATACGCAGATCTTAAAAACACGTGTGCTTGTGAAAACAGTATTCCACACGCATTATGGACAGTTTCAGAAACATGAAGTGGTCTGGCCCTGTCGAATCTGTATGTTTCTTTCCATTTCTTTGAATACCACATCATTTGATTACATCTGACAAGATCGCCTGTCTAGAACAGTGCCACCAAGTAGACCACAAGATTTCTGCGTTCATTCAGAGCAGGTCTGTGTCTTCTTCATTGACTTGATGCCCCTGTACTGACAGCACACAGCGGCCCATCACAATGTGCATCCATTTTTAAAGCGCTCACCAAGACTGCCTTAAATAATATATTCTCTTAGAGAAGGGGGTTGCATTCTTTCATTCGGACTCTACTTACAGATAAAGATATAGCCTAGTTATAAAAATAATGATTCTAAATATTAAAGCATAGCAGTTCACACCACAACTAATAGCGATAACGGCACAGAGAAACGATATCGTTGGAATCGCTTACAGAACGATTTTTCCAGCTGATAAGCGATAGAAACAATGACAGCCAATCAGAATCCATCCTGCTTTGAAGAGCTCACGCGTTTAAAGCGGTAGACGAAAATACAGTGTGTACCGTCTATGGTGTGTACTAATAAACGTTGTTGTCCACTGGTGTGGACGATAATATCGTAATAGTTATCTTTACAGTTATTATTCTTGGTGAACTGGCCTTTATTCTTGCTGTTTTTAAACACAACAATGTTCCTGTGAATATGACCCCTTATAAGACATCATGCTGCCTAGCTCTTTTGACCAGCCCATTAATGTGGGCAGCTCACCTAGGTTTTGAAACAGAGCTTGTGTCTTACAATAAAAACCCTAAAGAAATGCTTAGTTGGCTGTTTTACATCCAGAAAACGTCTATAAAAAGAGTCAGTGTTTAAGAAATATGCGAGTAGGCAGGGATCAATGTTTATAGCATTTTCATTTCGGGGATATCCATTTTGGAAACCAAAAAATTCACAAGAATCTGTGAGCTGTTGGACGGATGTGATGCTTCTTGTTATAGTTTCTGTTCTGCTTCTCTCAGGCCGTGACGTCTGGGATTAACAGCATCAGGGACACAATAACTGTTAATTGATTCAGTTATACAGCAGTGATAACAGAGAAGAGCGTGTTCATTTGTGTGCTTCATTTCAATTATTCGTTTCAATATTTCTTATGTGAGAAGCTTTGGGGATTGTTGGTTTTCTATGTGTTTGAAAAAACTATAACCAAGGATGACATCAATCCATTCAAATATGAATTAGCAAGAAGTGTTAGAAAATCTCTATCGCTCTCAGCTGATAAAAGTGATCTAAATACAACATCTCACGCAGTAAAAATAAATGAATTGAGTATGCAGAATCATCTTGGAAACCAAATGTAATATACACATAATGAATATAGTAAAGTGAAAGTGTTTTTACTTGGAAAACTGTACAAATATTACATATTGCCAAAGTAGCCCTCCGGTGCTCATTTGTGTTGTATGTTTTGTTTTTCAGAGCTTCTAACGTCATTGGAATGGTACGGGACTTGATACAGGTTTCGGCACTTGGTATGTGAACACACAAACAAGAATTTTTTAAAAAAATTTGTGGACATGATTTGAAAAGGTTAATGGTCCTAAAAAATAGTCACTCTTGTACTCCTCCCAGTCACAAATGCCAGATTTGGAAATCAGAATTGGAAACCAATTTCCCTAACCTAGTGGAAACGTTTGGTACTGCGACCAAACACAATCTTACTGAAAGCTCTATTTTTTTTTAGATATCAAGCTCATATTCGGAACACAACTTGTTTAGATTTATTCCATAATAATCTGCCAAGTGTCTTCATTGAAAAGAGACCAAACTTAAGTCCCACAGCATTCAACATCTATGACAGTTTAAGTTGGAAATTTCATTTTCAGGTCAATGCACAAAAAGTGAATAAATGGATAACTATAGGCCTACTGCATAATCATAATTTAGTACCATAAAATCCCCTAAAAATGTTCAATTAAAAAAAAAAAACATCGAACTAAAACATAGAACATTAATTTAATTGAAATAATAATTTTAACCGTCATGCGAAGTATGTGACAATAAACCATCATAGACGTGTTTCTTCTTTTAAAAAAAAGTTCATTAGGATTGTGCATTTGTAGATTAATATGGAAATGACATCCTTGAAGAGCTCTAGTTTCAAAGAATCCTCTTTTTGCAGTATATAGTTCTTGAGCAGCTTTACGGTTCTTTGGAGATTAAAAGGGTTCTTGAATGGTTTTATTAGACAGCAGTTGTGGTCCTTCAATTTACTTGGCTCAGTGCTGATATTCAGTCTTTCTGATATTCAGACTTTTCCCTGTTTGTTTGACACCGCTTGTCTGTGTTCTTTAATGTTTGAGTCAATGAATCATTGACTTAATTTGGAACAATTAATTTACCATTTAAATTTGAACAACAACAACATTCCTGCTCATGTGAATTATATGTTGTTCATTTCAAGGTATCAGTTATATAGATGTTTTTAAATTATCCAGAGAATATTGTGAAGAATAAGAACATCTGAAGATCCATCCCTGTGTGTGTTGAGGAGGAGTGATCATCAACTGTGGGTTAGTGAGGCAGTGAAACACAGATAACTTTAATAAAATCATAGAATAACATTTAATTGCATCATTTCTGCTCATATGTGCTTTTCCTAAAGGCATATTATATGTATTTCCCATTACCATCATAATCAAACACTTTCTTGTATCCACGCACACCAAATCCTGCGCACCACATGCACAGGATTCCGGACGTCCTCTCGAAATACAGCTGTTTTTTATTTATATGTATGAAAAGCAAGCTGAAAATAGAACAAGAACCCCATTGAGTGTGTGATCCGCCGGAGCACCTGTGCCAATCTCCCGGCTTCAGGACCTATAGATGTGGATCTGCTGTAGGCGTCCTGTGTCTGTGAGGCTTCCTCCTCAAAGCTTAAACGGCCTATTTACTTTTCACACAGGCACAATGCTTATGGAGTCCCTTTCCTCCTTGCAGCTGTGTGTGTGTGTGTGTGTTTATATGTAAAGGAACAATCAAGTGACCTTCAGCCATTCAAAATAAGCAGTATGTGACAATACACCATCATGGATATCAGTTTGTTTTAAAAAAAAAAAAATGTATTTTTAGGATTGTGCATTTGTAGTTTACCATGGAAATGACATCTTTGAAGTGCAGTTTCAAATCAACCACAACAACAAGTCAAACACAAAAAACTAGGAAATGAAAGTTCTTAACCTTGAAATGAATCTGTCTGTCTATCTATCTATCTATCTATCTATCTATCTATCTATCTATCTATCTATCTATCTATCTATCTATCTATCTATCTATCTATCTATCTATCTATCTATCTATCTATCTATCTATCTATCTATCTGCTGTCTTGTCTGTCTGTCTGTCTATCTGTCTGTCTGTCTGTCTGTCTTGTCTTGTCTTGTCTTGTCTGTCTCTATCTATCTATCTATCTATCTATCTAT
Source organism: Rhinichthys osculus (assembly GCA_029959095.1). Lineage (NCBI taxonomy): Eukaryota > Metazoa > Chordata > Actinopteri > Cypriniformes > Leuciscidae > Rhinichthys > Rhinichthys osculus. The sequence goes on from JARWKJ010000013.1 coordinate 39,409,939, forward strand.
CTATCTATCTATCTATCTATCTATCTATTAATATGTAGATGTTATTGAATATGGCAATGTTAATGTATATTTTGTCTTGGTGGACTAGATCTGCTGCTGCTGCTGTTGCAGAGCAAGTAAGGATATATTTTCAGAATTTCAGAGGAACTCTGAGCGCTGCATGACTTACAGCAAACAATGAACCAGACTATTTCAATGCTGAGCAAGCAATCTCATTGGCTGCAGGATCAGCAGAGGCCAATCAGCTTGTGCCGTGCGGTAATGATGTGATTGCTTGCAGATTGCATGTAAAGGACCTATCAGCCTGTGCTCAGCTACATCATCCGTCACAACACAATTCACATTAAAGTTGATGAAGGGTGCATATCCAGCAGTCAAGCCTGGCGCTGGCGAAAATAGACCCGTCAGCTGCTGGGAGCCACGAGGATCCTGAAGGTTATGTCACTGGAGCTGTGATGTCAGATACGTGCGTTATGCGGAGCTGTGTGTGACAGTCAGTCTGAATGGTCTGCTGCATGTCTACAGGACACACCCCCATCAAGCTGCCACAGAAATGAAGGAAAGAGTGTCATTTCTATTTATATCGAGGAGGGAAGCAATTTTCCACTCTGAAGAGCAGTTAGAGCAACGTTTTCATACACCATGAGGAAAACAAATTAAGCCAGTCACAATTATTTACGGTCTCTTTGGCGGGTTATGTGAGCACGGTTCCAGAAGCTGTCTGCACCTTTGTTAGAGCGGGTTTGTGAGGTCATGAGGCACGTCGCCGCTGTACACATCTCACTCACCGATGCTATTTAGGGCCCAAGCCCAAAGGGCGAAGGCCCTATTGTTTTCCTTAGGATTATTTATTATTATTATTATTATTATTATTATTATTATTTTTCTGCTACCTTTTGGACACTTTTGGAGGCCTTAACATGCTCAAAAACTCCTGAAACTTTGCACACATGTCAGAACCCGCGGCCATCAGGGCCGGGCTGAAGATGGTACCCGGGCGTGGCAGGGGGGCTCGACAGCGCCCCCTGGAACGGGGTCCGAAAACATGGTCCATAAATCAAACACGCTTTTATGTAAGAATATGAAACTCGGTACACATATAGATCTCATCTGTTCATATATACTTCATGCTCTTACTTTTTACCCCAGCCCAACAGGAAGTCGGCTATTTAGGGTTGTTTGTAAAACGCATGCAATGGAATTTAAAGTACTTCTCCTAGAGAATTCAAAGAAATGCCACGAAACTCGGTCAGCATGAAGTCAAGACATTGAGGATGAAAAATTGCGAGGGGATTTTTGATATCTCGAACGGTTTGGCCGTGGCGAGGAAACTAAATTATGGCGAGAAACGTGAAACAGGAAGTGTGTTATAACTTCTGCATACATTAACTGATCTTGATGAAACTTCAGCAGTGTGTTCGTTGTAAGAGGCCGATCACATGGATGTGACTTTTGTGAGTCAAAGTTATAGCGCCACCAACTGGCAGCAGGAAGTGTGTCACTTTCAAAATGCTTCGAAATCACCCTCTTATTTTAACCCAATTTGCTTCAAACTTCATCTGTATAATGTAAACATACGCCATATGTAGACCTGTGAATGGATTCTTGATATCTTTGATACTGTTGCCGTGGCAACACATCAAACTTTAAAATTCTTTTTTGATGCTTTTGAGACTCTTAGCATGCTTGAAATTGCATGAAACTCGACAGACATGTCACATATATTAGCCAGTAGACATGTGCAAAGTTTCAGGAACGGGCGTGGTGCAGGGACTCAGTAGCGCCACCTTTTGACAAAAATGGGGTATTAGTTTTACCTACAGTAACAAAAATCGGTATGGATATTCGTCTCCTCGAGCCGGACAACTTTCTAATTGACAGTCATTAGCTCCGAACAACACAAAGTCAGATATTTTGGTTTGAATATGATTTTCAGGAGAATTTTCTCCCTCTGTCTCTGTGTGTGGGGGGGTTGGGGAATTTGACTATAATTTTAATGGTGTTCAAGGTTTCAGGGGCTTTTGGGGCCCTTAACGTGCTTGAAAACTCTTGAAACTTTGCACACAGGTCAGCGCCCACAGCCATCAGGCCCGGGCTGAAGCTGGTATCCGGGCGTGGCAAGGGGGCTCAACAGCGCCCCCTTGAACGGGGTCCCCAAAACTTGGTCCATAGATCAAACACGCTTGCATGAATTAATCTGAAACTCAATACACATACAGATCTCATCGGGCCGAACAACCTACCCTCGGTCAAGTTTTACGCCAGCCCAACAGGAAGTCGGCTATTATGGGTTGTTTGGAGAACGCTTGCTCAGGAATTTGAAGTACTTCTCCTAGAGATTGCATCCGTTTACCGCCAAACTCGGTCAGCTTGAGGACAACACATTGAAGATGCTAAATTGCGGACGGATTTTTGATATCTCGAACGGTTTGGCCGTGGCGAGGAAACGAATTTATGGCGAGAAAAGAGAAACACGAAGTGTTATAACTTCTGCATACATTAACTGATCTTAATGAAACTTCAGCAGTGTGTTCGTGGTAAGAGGCCAATCAGATGGATGTAACTATTGTGAGTCAAAGTTATAGCGCCACCAACTGGCAGCAGGAAGTGTGTCACTTTCTAAATGCTTTTGACAAAAGTGGGGGGGTTAGTTTTATCTACAGTAACAAAACTCGATATGTATATTGTACTCTTCGAGCCGGACAACTTTCTAATTTACCGTAATTAGCTACGACCAACAGGAAGTTAGATATTTTGGTTTGAAAATTGTCATTTTATGTGTCTCTCTCTGAGCCTACGTCTCTGTGTGTGTGTCTGTGAGTGTGGGGAGGGGGAGGGGGAGGGGGAGGGGGGCTAGATTAACCATTTCACTGCTGTGTGGTTTTGCCTGCATTAAAAAGGAAAATAAATGGCTTACGCCTTGTATTTTTTAAATAGGTTTTATTAATAAGTAAAGGCATATAACCAAATTAATTGTAGTGCATTGAAAATAGTTTTATATAATTAGTTTATTAATTAAATTAACTTGGTCCATAAACTTGGTCTGAAAATTTGGTCCATAAATCAAACACACTTGCATGTAATATTATGAAACTCGGTATATAGATCTCATCGGGCCAAACAACTTTAAGCCAGCCCAAAAGGAAGTGGGATTTTGGTCTGAATGTGAATGTTTTGCAAAACCAGCCTCTACATTTTTACCCACTCCTCTTAAGTGGTTTATTCTATTCCCACCAAACTTTTTTAACATGATGAAAATACATTAAAGAAGCATAATTGTGAATATCTATTGAATATCTCAAATTGTTTTGCTATGGCGAGGGATTAAAATCATGTCAAAAAAATAAACACTAAAAGCCTCATATCTTTTAAAAATTTAATTATACACCATTTATTTCTAGATACAATTATAGAAATAACAGAACTAAACCCATTTTATTCTTGTTTTCAATTTAAGAATAATGTAAAAGTTTAAAAACAGCCAGGATTCACTATTCAGTCAAAAAATAAATATATCAAGTAATACATAGGGCTATACTGCCCTCTTGTGTTCAAAATCAGGTAGGCCTAGTGTATTTAAATATATTAGGTAGCCTATGTGACTCCGAGAACATTTTCTCACCGGTTATTTGACGTGTAACACCGCCGGGGGGCTTTTAAATCGCTAAGTTAAAAGTGAAAGTAAAGTAAGGACGTCCGCACGGATATTTATAGTGGTGGCGCTCGCAGTGCGCTCGAATGAATTTCTATGGAAGTAGAAATGAAAAAAAGTTCGCTCTGTTTTGCTCGCTTGTCGGACGCGCACCGTTATGAATGCCAGTGCAGCCACTGTCACCAAAGAGTATAGAAGAACAAGAGGCGAAGCTCTGATGCTTTTTTGGTAACAGCTAACCGCTTCGGTAGCGCGGCCGCCATTTTGGGGTGAAAATTCCAACTGGAGTGACTGAACAACAACACAGATAACAGTTTTTTGAGGTAGTTTTTTCTTGCATTAGTGAGTATTTCCATTTTATGCAACTTTACACATCTACTATTATTAGTTACCAACTCCACTAGGCCTGAAATATATTTTGTACGTTTTAATCCCCTGGATCATGCTACAAACATGATGACCTTAACATGATGCATTGCTGTGTCCGTTATCATATAATTGCCACTTTGGACAGTGGCTGTGTTTTTTTTGTTTACATAGGCTTGCATGAATGAGACAGTGGATGTTTATGGATTGGTCATTGACTCGAGTAAATCGATTCGTTTTAAAATGCTGAATCATTTGTGTCTCTTACAGCGACAAGAGTTTAACCCTTGTTCAAGTTTAAGGCCTTGTCTTTTTGGATATATATTTTTTTTATTAAAAAAAATGTGCATACAACCCATATATTTTAAATGTATTGTTTGCTTTAAATTAAATTAAGATTGTATGTTTGGTAATTGAACCTAAATAAATTTTAAATTAATGTGCTATATTTCAGATCAATATATTTGTTTTCCTTCATTTTAATCAACACTAACTTTATTCTCATCTGAATTATAAAGAATTTATTTCTGTATAAAATAAAAAATCCCGAATAATCCAGAACAACCAGAGCGCACTATTTCTACAACATCATCAGTGCTGAAGCGAAACTACCAGAGCCGTTCGGCAGATAGCAAGCAGATATTTTGTGTCACGTCGTGCACAATAACCCTAAAGGCACCAGGGTGGCGGTGCCACCGGCTTTATATATATATATATATATATATATATATATATATATATATATATATATATATATATATATAAATATATATATATATATATATATATATATAAATATAGCTGCGAGCAGCGATGAAGGGCCCAAGCCGGCGGCACCGCCACCCTGGTGCCTTTAGGTAACTAAAGGCACCGGGGTTGCGGTGCCACCGGCTTGGGCCCGTAATCGCTGCTCGCAGCTATATTTTTATCATTGTTGTTTATGACCCGAGAAACCGTCACCACACACCTCAACACTCAAAAAATAAAGTGCATGTTTGGACATGCCAGACAGTCAATATTTTTGGAGAAAACCTCCTACTCAGCCTAGCTTATTCTCACCAATTACTCAAAGCATGCAGCATCGCACTCACTGGTAAAGGCAGAGTGACAGATTCTCAATTCCACTGCAAATAACCTTTGACACTGATGTTGACATGTCAAAATATGCCATGATTTTGTTAGAGATTTGTTAGAATATACTTGTGCTTTTTCTTCTGCATACCCATTATTTGCTTCCCATTTTATGTTTACATGTCTCAAATAACAATTTATTCAATTCATTTATTTAACACACTGATATATTGGCAATCAATTAATTAATGGTGCATCAATCTCAAACACATTTATTTATTTACAAACTGATATATGACAATAAAGTCAATAATGGTGCATTTAACTATTACTGGTGCCTTTATTAAAAATATTTATTTATTTAATTGATATATTGTCAATAAAGTCATTACTGTAATAGTGCATTTATCTAAAATATTTATTTATTTATTTACAAATTGAAATAATGCAAATTAGGCAATTACTAGTTCTTTGCTTAGTTATATATTCCTTCATGTAGGCGATTTATTGTTGGTTTGTTTCTTTATTCCTCTGAGATAATGGCATCAAAGCAAATATTAAGCCCCGTTTACACGAAGTGAAGACGCAGATAGAGGGGAAATATTCGTTTCTCTAAATACCCGGCTATATGTGTAAATGTGGCCTAGGTAACCAACCACAGATGTGCATATCTCTGTTTGTGGCACTAGTCCAGTGAGTGTGGGGATTGTCTGTGTTTTCTGCAAGCATAGGGCTGTTTATGAGTTATAATGACTACTTGTAATGACTTGTTTGCACTGACGAAGCTCGTGCTTTATAATTCACTGATAGGCTGGTTATACAGGTATGATTAGAAAGGAATGGTGTGGGGGAGCCTTTTCTTTTGCGAGGATGTGCTGTGGTTTTACAGAGGCTGCAGGTGGCTGTTATGCTCATTCGTGTAGTTCATAATCACCAATAAGTGAAATACCAGCTAGTAATGATTATTTTGTCTACAGTGCATACAGATGTGGAAACGTAAAAATAAACTGTTTCGGTTTCAGTCTTTCATTTTGCGATCCTCATTTAGAGACTAAACGGCACACTGTATGACCAAAAAACATGGTATTGCCATACATGGTAACTGTATCAAAAAAGCACTGTGGTAATACTATGGTACTTTGAAATATACCATGGTACTGAAATTACTAAGAAAAACATGCTATCGCCATAGTACCATACAAAATGGTAATACCATAGTTCATGCTAAAAAAACACGGTAGTACTATAGTAGGCTAAATGTCAAAAGAGCCATGGTGATACAATGGTACTACATGTCTAAAACTATTGATATCATGGTGCTTGTGTATCCCCTCCGGTCCTTCTCATCCTGCTCCGGGCGGGACTCAAACTGCCGTTTCCGGCTTGGGAAACGTAACAAGGACACAAAAGACCACAGTCTCTGTAACTATCAACATGTCTGTCCAAAAACATGGTAATGCTGTGCTAAGTTGAAAAATAAACCCTTTATAGACATAAAATCGAAGTTCCTCTAAGATGAGATTTTACATGGTGTGCTTCAGATGTGCTGAAGGTCTCTGGCATGTTCGCCACATGTGTTCATGGATGCATGAAAGGAGGAAAGAACAAAGATACTCCTCTCATCCTCCTTACACGGCCTCATGCTCATGATCCTGGAGAACTGGAGATCTTCCAGGTTTCAGATCTCACAGCTTCACAAAGGGCTGCACACATCACATACCATTTTCAGTCCAATGGAAGAGTGTTTACATCACAGTATCCTTTTCAGAGTTCAGAGTCCCATTATTTCAGTGCCACTAAATAAATATGCGTAAATGTGCTTTGAAATGTTATGTTAGCTCTTATTTCTTTCTCATCTGCATGATTGATTTGTCTATTGATTGATTGGTCTATTGATTGATCGATTGGTTGATTGGTTGAATGGTTGACTGACTGATTGATTCATTGACACTGAAATAATGGCAATTAAGTGTTCACTGGTGACTTGAACTATTATAATTAATATAACTATAAATATTTAAATATTTGTTTGTTTAGTCTCATTTTATTTATTTATTCTGTGACAGAAATAATGGCAATGGTGATTTCTTTGTTTATATATTTTTTCCCTTTTGTATTATTTATTTGTTCCCTTAACCCACTGAGATAATGTCATTGAGGATATTACTGGTTTATCCCACCAAAGCAAACATTAGTAACCAACCTTTCATTCCCCATTCCAATACAATTAAATCAATGACGGCAAAAAGACACAGCAATGTGCCATGTTTATCGACTATTTTACTGCTTTTCTTAAGCAAGGTAATCATCCAGTCAAGCACTATTGAGCGATCTACGGCAATTGTATCTTAAATTGTGCCTTAACCATCCGGCTATGGTGCAGGACACTTGTAATATCGCAGCGCGAGAGAGCGAGTCCTGCTGAGACAGGAGCAGACTTTAAAGCTCCTGCGTGTGTTTAGTATGCACGGCTGGTCGGACCCTGTTTCTTGGATTGCATGGTGGTCTCTTCTGGCTGGGACAAAGACGCACAGTCTCTGCTTTCAGACCAATGGAAACATACTTTATCATTGTCCACACGGCCAATACATGCACACCAGGTATCTAAGTCCAACTCTGACCGTTGAGGATTCAGAAACAAGGCACAACTATCATGTCACAGTTGTTCTGTGGGGCACATTTATATTTTACACAACATGTAGTTTCTCTCCTTGAATTTGATTGGCTAAGCTGCTGGTCTGTGTGTGTGTCCGTCTGTGCATTAGTGGTTGGGATTCATTTTTCAGCGAGTCTCTCTGGTTGCATTGCTATGCAAGTTTTAATCAGTGATGCATTAAATCATTTAATCAACCTATTTGTTCTGAAGCCCTGATTCATTCAAGAATGAAAGCAAGTGACCATCCGAACTTGCATATTGTATAGTAGGTTCTACATTTGGTTTGAAACTTATTGCCGATGTAAATAGTGAACTGATTGCCGAAAAAAGAGTATATTCTATATAGTATGAATATAAGAATGAATAAAATGATGTATACTTCATCCGCCATGTTGTCACTGTCATATGACCTACGCTATATGTTATGTTGCGTCGCTTTCTGCCATTCACAAATCCTCTCCCGTGGCTTCATGGGACATTAAAGTGTCCATCGAATGCACTCTCCTGTTTTTCAAAAACTATGTATTCGGACATACTACTTTGTTGCCGTATTGTTTTTCGCATACTATAGTTGGGAAGTATTCGATTTTGAATGCAGCCCATCTTTAAGAGACTCATTGAATCATTCACTCGACCGATTTGTTCGAAGCAATGATTCATTCAGGGAAAAATAAGTGTCTGTCTTTATGAGTGAGTCGATGAATCCTTCAACCATTGTAAGTGAAAAGTTTAGAGAATTTAAAATAACTAAATAAAGTATTTGACTAAATAATACACCTACTAGTATATTACAATAGTGAGTATAAAATACACAATAATATAAAGTAATAAACTAAATATTTTCCAAATAATATTTTACTCATTTATAATTTGTAAATGTAAAAAAAAAAAAAAGTAAAAGTCCTGATGTTTTGTCTAACACCTCACACAAAGCCTCACAAAAATGTTCTTATCTTTTTTCCTTTTTTGTGTCTCATATCAATGGTTTAACCAGCATTTCTCATGTTTTCAATTTTGCCCTTTCTATGTGGAATTAATGTATGTTATTAAACATGTGACTGGGGTTGTGTTTGTATTGAACTGATTTGTTTGTTTACAGTGAGCTTGATTTAACCAAAGAAGGCATTTCCACCTTGACAGTGACAAAGAACATACAGCAGTAAAAACACTGACCATGACCTTTTATCCTTCCATCTTTCCATAACAGCTGTTATGTGGTGGTAGACGCTGTACATGCTGAGCTGTTATCGAAGTACAATTCTTTTTTCCAAGCAAGATTGAATTTCATTCTCAATGTATGTAACCGCCTTTCTGAAAAGATCAGTTGACTCATTTCTAGATGCTCTGTACACTTAGATTTTTCATCCAGGAAACAGAAGTAGGTTGCAACATTGGATTAGTGCAGATTATTAGATTGTAAATTCTGATAAAATCTCCATCAGACTCAGTGCTCATTTACCAGAACCCTTTCTCTCTCATGCACACACATTCATAACACAGACAATACTCTATGAGTGAAAGGTTATGACTGAATATGTGTCTGTACTGTATTATAAGTGAGATTACACCTCTCTTGTGGTTGGAGATATAAAAGACATTATGCATTTTATTTTGCATAATGTCTTGCATCATGTGTGCAGGCAAAAAATGATGCTGAGCCTGTAAAAAGATTTTTGAGTTATGCAGGTGCTTGATGTCTTTAAATGTTTTTGGTAGGAAAATTTGGTAAACCTGTTCGGAAATACTGATTATTTTTACTATTTATTTTTGGCAGAAAATACACATTTCAACTTGAAATAAATTAATACACGAATGCTGTATGAAAAATATGTAATTCAGATTTTTTTTTTTTTTTAAAGTTCATGACAAAACCCCTAAAATTCAATTTAATACAATACCTAGGCTATATAAAGTAATAAATGACAAAATATTTCATAAAACACAAAATAAAAAAGGTACAAATCTTAAATACTGTCTGGAACCTCATTAGCTGATTATGGTGAAATGACATGGTTCTCATAAAATAAAACCACAAATAAATACATTTTACACATTTAAAATTTACATACAAACAAAGAAAAAAGAGGTCATAACATAACTAAATATTTAATTCTGTCTAAAACCTATGACTTTTAAATCATTAAACCTCTCTGGTCTAATCACTACTGTTGTGTTCCGCGCACGTCACGAAACTACGTTTCCCATCATGCTACCCAGTGCCACAGTGGCCGCGCACTGGTTTATAGAAAAGCGCGCCGCCGCGTTCTCATCTCGTGCGGCGCAGTTCGCTCGAGCGGTCTGAACAATGACTGCGCGAGAGGATGATGCGAAACTGGAGAAATGCGTGATTTAACACCAATACTGTACATTGCACTGTTTCATACGCTTTTTTCAAAACAGACACAATGAATATGTGGATTCCTACAGAACACGAGAAATACGGAGTCGGTAAGTTTGCTGTTTAATTCTTAAAGCGACTCTGAGCGTCTGTTACTATTGAATCAGTGTAACGTTACCACACACACTGTTTGTTTATTTTTGTTTCTGATGCGGAATCTGCGTGGTTTGTTGACTGCTTTTATTTATACATGTTTGGTAAAGAAACAAGTGTTTCGCTACTTTCTTGGAGTAACTGAGTTTATGTTGTTTAACGCAGTGTGTTGTTGAGTGGAAATGAACGCATTTGATCATACAGTAGTCATGTCCTGTATCTATTGCATTTCCTCTGCTAGATTTAACGATTCACTCTTCTATTTAACAATTCAGACTCTTGTGAGTGCTATACAACAACTGTGAGAATGTGAATGTGTTGTCTGTGTTGTTATTCAAATGAGAACATATGTGAAATGAAGTGTGACATTCATGCCAGCGTGATTTGAGTTTCGTGAAGTATTGCTCTGCTCTGCAGAGATTTCTGCGTTTTATCTAGCATATCTCAGTTGAAAATAATGCGTGCTCACTGTATTGGTGATATTTGGTGAGATTAGGTCAAGTAAGGTATTGGACCATTGCCAATCTTGATGAAGATAGTTAAAGGGAAGTATTATAGGTTGCATTCAGTGCTGGGTATAACTGATGACATGTAATCTGGATTACGTAATCAGATTCCAAAAATTAATAGATTGTAAAAAATGTACGATTAAATTAGGTTTTAAAATGCTCGTAATCAGTTAATACAGTTACTTTTTTTGATTACATGACTATATTTTATTCTCACAATGGCAGATAAAATCATTGATTCTCCCTTTTATCCCATTGATTCTCTCCTCTTTTTTTCTTTCAAATTGTCACTGAAAACTGAGACCCACACAGTTTTTAATCACTAGATTTACAGAAATCCTTTGAATGTTTTCTCAACATTGCATCTAATCAGCTCCCGACAAACACATTGATTATTATTTTAATTCTCACTCAGTGAGTCATTTAACCACCTATAACTGTCTTTGGAAGGCTTCTGTCTTTCAAACACATTAAAATGTACAAATTCATGTCATTTCATATTTACATGCAATGCAGGGATTTAACAACTTTTTATTTGTCAGCTGAACCTCTTTGGCCTAATATATTTTCCTGAAGTACACCCTTAGATTTTAAGTTAATAATAAAATGAAGTCAATAATGAAATTATATTAAATAATACAATTAAGTTTCTTGGTTCTAATGGTCACATGACATGCAGGTAAAAAAATAAAATATATATTATATTAATGTTTTACTTTGATTTGTTCAATTTAAAAACAAATTGTGTGATTTAATTAGCTTTTCATTAAACTCACAAACCCCCTGCAGTTCCACCGTGAACCCCCGTCTTGGGAAACCTTGACATAGGCTAATATAATATTTAAGGCACTTCATGTTGTTGTTGGAAGGAAAGGATGGAGTATACATTATTTTCTTTCTCTTAAGAATCAAGTCAAGTGTTTGCATTTATGGATTGAGCGATTCTTTAACTGATTAAGTAAAATAAAGTATTGGTATCAGTCTATCTGTGCTTTGAAACTGTGAAGGATACAACTCCAGAGAAGCTGTAACATGTAACTCTGTCATTTCATGCCATTTGATTCTCTTGAGTGATGATGCTCATTTGATTTTAATCTGATATGTCAGATTGTGCCTTAAGGGAGGTTGGTTATCAAGTTTATAGTCACCAGGCTATCTGTGTCCTGTCCTGTTGGTTATTTGCCAGCTGGTTGAAGGAATTCATCAGTGTGATAAATGCGTTCAAAGCTGAGCAATGAGACCCAAATCTGTGGGCAAATAATGCTTGTTAGAGATGTTGAAACCAAATGTTTTCTCTTCATGTATCTTGTCTTGTGTTATAGGGATTTCTCTAAAGATTTTGTCGTTTCGCTCCGTCCGTTACTTTAAAGTGGGACTCTCATCCCAACATCCCAGTGGCTTCGTACTTTTGCTTTTGATCTTTTTTCCAGAAACAAAATCCATGTTTTAGTGTTTAATTGGAGGCTGGCGAGTGGTGCTTTTATGTAGAGTAATGAAGAATGACTCTTGGCCACTGATGAAATATGAATGAACCCCCACAGTTACTGCAATAAGACGCCAATTAGCCCTCAATTGGATTAATTACTGCTAATTAAATCAAGGCAAAGTCATGTAAGAGTCTCAATGGCCCTCTTTCAAGGTTTTTTTTACCTGCTAACAGGAACTATGAGATGATCTTTTTTGCCCTAATGTTGTTTATGACAGCCGTGGCATTTGAGGAAACAGACGCAGACGCTGAATGGGTGGAAATACCCACATTTTTGTCGGAACCTTTTTTGAGCGTTTCTTCCTTTGCTGTCTTCATTTCGCAAGACAAATGTGATTAACTGCAACCTGAAATAGATCGAGGGTGGAATATGACTAACTTTGAAAACTATTTAAGCTTCTCTGGATATTTTCTATGAATCAGACTGCCTAGTTTTGCCATTTTTTTTAGAATTGCTAAAAAAAAAAAACCCTGTGCCCCCTCATTTGATTTAAAAAAATCCACACCATCGTTGAAGCTGATATGTTTTCTGTCAGACATGACGATGCACTGTTATGAGGGGGAAGGTGAACCCAGGCGCAGACAGCAGATGCAATGAACACAGGATTTATTGATACAAAAACAGGAAAACAAAACCCACGATGGGGCAAAACAAGACAGGATAGACTAAGACTCTGACAATAAACAAACAACTAAGACAGGAACAAACACTTCTATTAACAAGACTTCCAACAAGTAACTCACGGTTTGAACACACACAAAGTATGTCTCAACGTCAAACAATGAACCGACACAGGACAGCAAACACAAGGAACACTAATGACGAGGACAGGTGAAACTGACTAGACAATAATGACAAGACGAGGATAACAAGGGGGCGGGGTGACGTAACGAGACAACACAAGCACATGGCCAAACAATTGGCAATGCACTTGTACACAAAACATGATTCTGTCATGATCCTGCCACAAGACAAGAGGAATCAAAGACATGATGGCAGAATCATGACATGCACGTCTAAATGTTCTTTTACTTAATTGCTTTAAACTTAGATTTATGTGTGAATAACGTTTTTTTCATGCTCTAGTCATATTTCTATGAATTTCAAGAACATGGATCGTAATTAATCCTATAATGAAAAGTATGGAAATAAAATATAAGAAACAAGAATAAAAATATACTACATTTTGTGTGAATTGGGAAGTTTGAGAAAATATTATATACACTAAGTGCATATTAATTAAAATGCAAAATAAACTATAATGTATTAATAATAACAGATATGTACATTTCCTCCCTCCAAATTCTCATAGTGCAGAACAATGTCTGTAAAACAAATACTTTATTTAAATTAAAATTATTTAAAGTTGCTTATTATCATGCATATTACTAGGATATTGACTGTTCATTAGTACTTATAATATTTATGCCTTATTCTGCATGACCATGATGTTTTACATCCTTTAATCCTACCCAATACCTTAACTTAACAACTACTAACTATTAATAAGCAGTAATTACGAGTTTATTAAGTTAGTTAATAGTTAGTAGTGTTAGTAGTTAGTAGTAGTTAGTTAAAACTGTTAATAGTTAGTTAATAGTGATAGTTGGACCCTAATCTAAAGTGTGACCCATTTTCTTTATGCGGTGTTTAATATCACTTGATTTTTGGTGAGACATTTCTTTTTCTGAGATGAACCCAGCGAAAAGTGAATGATTTGGGAACAGAGCCACCAGAGGGGTGCTGTCTAAAGTGCCCTTGAATGCTCAGTGAGCCCAGAAGAGCTTTGACTGGGAGGTTCTGGTGTGTGTTTTCATGGATGTGTATGTGTTCGGCCTGGGGCTAGCCATTGTTTTCTATAGTATCGAATGCCCCTGGGAGAGTGGAGCAGGAGATGGGGGTTAGTGCTGTGTGGAAGTGGCGTCCAAGGTAAGTGGCCACCCTGTGATTCCCTGTGGGATTTGCAGGTTGTTGTGGAAGTGCAGCGAGCCATTCCTTCATTATAGAAAATATTCTGTAATGACCTGAGCCAAGGGATCTGAGTGGACGGGGCTCCTCAACACCTCATCGCATGTAATTGCCTTGGGGCCACGCCCCCAAAAAGAGTTGACACAGGGATTCAGAAAGACCCGCAGGGAGGCCAGGACACAATCTCCCATTTCTATCATGACTCAGGCTCCAGATGGGGGAGCATGCTGGGTCTGAAACATGCATAACACACAGCTTCTTTGGGATTAGCTAGTGGAAAACAAAAACATTTATTCCAATGTTCTTGCATTTAGGTTTTCCTGTGAAGTTTAAAGGGGACCTATTATTCCCTTTTCCAAAGTCTTGATTTTGCTTGTGGGGTTTGTTTTTGGCTCGGCCCTTTAAAGAACACATACATTTTTCACATATTTTACATTTTTGCAGCACCTCTCTTCCCAGTCTGTCAGTAACGCTCTGTTTAGTTCCTGACCAAAGAGGAGTGTGCTCTGATTGGTCGGCTGGATCCATGTGTTGTGATTGGTCAAGTGCTTCGAGTGTGTTTCGAAAAGGTCACGCGCCTTTCCATAACTGCAAGTTTCAACACTACTGACTCAACTCAACCAGGCCCCGCCTCTTTTTAATGTATAGCTTGGGCCGGAAGGAATGGAGGCATTTCAGCGAGTTTAAAAACAGTGCTTGCTTACTGATACAGAGAAAAACTCCCTTACGTTTGGAGTGACTTTGTGCTTTGTAAATTTGCAGACCTTTTTCATGCTCAAACAGCAACATCACACTAATGAAGGTTGAAAATGTAAAAAAAATCTTTATAGGTCTCCTTTAAAGGGGTCATATAATGCCATTTTTGTACAAGCAAGTATGATTCTTTAGGGTCTAAATTAAAAGTTTGTAATATACTTTAATTAAAAATTCTCATTAGTATTGTAAGAAAACACTTATTTTACTTGGTCAAAAACAGCTCTGTTTTCAGCATGCCGTTTCAGTGCATATGCCTTTAAATGATCATGAGCTGCGCTCACCCCGCCTCTCTGTTCTGTGTACACCGTTTGTAACACAATAACACAATAACCATAACGCGTTGTTCATTATAAACGTGGGATTATGAATTATATTGAGAACGTCATACATAGAAAACATGCCGTAATGTACCCTGAGTGTAAACCTTAGACGCATTCATTGTGAAGCGTGCAGCTAGCGATTTGCAAAGATTAATATAAATATTAATAAAACGTTACACTCACTTCAGTTGTTCTAGAGGTTCAGCAGGAACACGAATATCTGGTACCGATCCTTTTTTCATGAGCAGCTTCTTAGCAAATCCAGCTTTATACTGACCCTCAATTATAAAGCAGTCTGGTGAGAAATGATTCGCGCAAACATGAGAGCATTGACGTTGCTCGTGGGGAATATTCCCTTCGAAAACAAAACTCAGCCACTGCGTCTTCAGCGGTTCGGATTTAGGAACATTAAAATGACTGCTGTGTTCGTTATTACACCCAAGAACAGAAAACCACAATCGCTTAGACGCCATTCTGCTAATAGACAGTGCTCCAGCATATCAACAATGACTGCGCCGGTCCGCGCGGACTATGATTGGCAGCTCGCTCACGAGCGAGGGCCGGTCTGTGATGAAACGCTGCTGTCAATCAACAATCGTGGGAGGGGCGTGCGAGCGTGTGACGTCACACTGTCGAACGGCTCGATTTGAGATGGGAAAACATATAAGGAGATTAAAACAAAAACACTGGATGGATTTTTATCATTTTATGATGGTTGTGTACAGGCACTGCCAACACACATTTCAGTACAATCAACTTGTAAAAGTGCATGTACCATTATATGACCCCTTTAAGAAGCAGTGTGAGCCTAGGACTGTAGTCTTTTTTTGACTTTAGCTTGTAACATCCATCAGCCTTGTTTTTATTTCCACCAAGTGAAAATATGCCATCTACCTGACTAAGGTCTATTAGGCTTTATAAAATGGAAGCTAATGAGCTGAACTGCAGTTATGGATACATATGGAATAATCAGAAAGGAACTGTCTCACTCGCAAAGACAAGATCCTTTCTGAAAAACCAAAATCCCCCATCCTTTGAAACCGAAGCCTTGCTCTTTGCACAAATCCCGTTATTGATCCTAAACCAGGCACAATCCCCCCGACCTCATAATCCCACTGACCTTTTGACCTCCTGTTCAGGGTGCACGCAAACAGGGAGATTATTAATATGCAATTGGTGGCTGGAACGTGGATGTAATTAAGTGTGCTGCTGAATGCCTCATTAATGCAGGTTAAAGGCTTCTGTGTGAATAGGGATCATGCATGAGGGAGAGATGAATGTAAAGAGAAGGACGTTCGTTATCTGTGCTCTTGGCAGGAACGAGAGCTGCTGGTGTCTGGCTCAGACAGCGCTATAGATATGGCTTTCCCAGACATCTGTTTAAGGACTAGATCACCAAAAATGAAAGTAGTGGCATCATTTACTCACCCTCATGTCGTTCCAAACTGAATCATATAAATTATACGATTAATCGAAAAATAATCGATAGATTAATCGATAGAAAAAATAATCATTAGTAAAATCATATGACTTCAGGAGACTTTTAATGAAGCAATTTTAATCACTTCTATGATTCTTTTCTTTTTTTTTAACCACGTCAGTATTCATATACTTCATTATATTGATAGCATTTTCATGGTTTAAAGTAAACCGTTCATTTCCTAATCATCTTTCTGCTTCTTTTGCTCCCCCATTTGTCATTGTTTGGCCAAACAGGTAGTCCCTCCTCAAATTCACACCATCGGTTCATCTAGAATTCAACATGGTGTGTTCTCTTAGTTGTTTAAGACTTTTGTTGTCTGCACTCAGTTTGAGAGTGTGTTTGAGGATGATAAATCCAGTTGTATACCTAGAGCTGCCTCATTATGCTGAACCTGCAGTGGCGGCGTCCTAGCAAGCCAAACATATGTTTAGATGCTGGATGTCGAGCTTTCGCCAGCTCTTCTGTGTTCTTCTTCATACCCACTGAGTTGCTCCTCATTAAATCGCTTTCCTCACGGCTGACGCCTGGAGTTTCCTGTATCCCACTGGTTGTTCTTCCTCCGTTCAGATGGTTTTGTGATCTCTGCTCACCCTGACCTTGGTGTTAAACCGCTTATGAGAGACGATGTGCCATAAACATGGGCTACAGAGGTGCTGGGGTGTCATTATGATGTAATTTTGGTTTATGTCAATTGATACGTATGCGTGTTGTGTTTTTGCCATGGGTGTGTACGTAGGTGCTGTATGATAGGTATGTGCTTACACACTGTCTGATGTTAATGTTAATGGAACAGTTCACCCAAAAAAATGTATTTGCATTATTTATTCCACCTACAGCACAAGTTCATGACAGTTTGCCAATGTCTGGCAAGCTCCAAAAAGGACAAAAAAAAGCATAAAAAAATGGTCCATATGCTTTGTGCTCTATATTCCTAGTCAAAATCTCTATTTTTGAGTGAACTATTCCTTTAACAGGCGGTCAGTCTTTCCTTCTATTCCAATTGAAACAGATTGGACAAGTTTTTTTTATATATCTTTCGTTCCAGACACTTGCACACATGTTCATGTCTCGACAGATTTTCTCCGCTCTGTCCGTGGGGAAAACGAACTGAAAGTGGACCTAAGAGGCCATTAGCTGTTATCTAAACTGTCAGGCGGTGCGATACAGCATTCGAGTCCTCGCCTGACTGCTGCTGTCAAGGCAACCGCACCAAACCGCACATCTCGCTAAGACTAGCTGCCATACTTTCTCACTGACTTGATAAATCTAGATCACTTTACCCCCTAGTAAGGCCAGGACGAGGGTAATACTCCCTCTCAGGGATGTGAGCGCAAATCCCCTTTTCCCACCTATTCTTAATGCACATCTCCTTACAAGTAGACAGCAGGGCTAATTAACACCCCGCTGATTGTTAATGCATCTCTTCCTTGCCGCGTGGACCCATATTGACCTTATTGATTAGAGACTTAGCAACTTGTGCAATTGCTTCGGTTTATGTACGTTACCGAGTGGAAGATACCACAGAACCCTGTTTTGTATGAATAAATGCACTTCAGGTTTTTGAGTTTTCATTTATTTAGTGGTTTGTGAGAGAGTAAATAAACATGATATCACTTGAAACCTCTTATATTTATTGGTTTTAAAGCCATTTTATAAAGCGGATGGTTTTGACTTTGAATTTAGTTTGGTTCATCAGATGTGGTTCATCTATTCTGCAAAGCCAATAACCACATGTAGCACATTAAAAATGGTTATTAAAAAAATGCCCCTATGAACACAGTTTACCATGGTAAAATTGTAACATGATTTCTTGTGGCTTATTGCTGTGGTATGGCTGGAATGATGATTGATTAATTGATCAAACGTGACTGCAAAGTGTGTCGTTTCTCTAACTCGTGTTTCCTTATGGGATTCATTCGCTTTTTAAATGATTAGCTCTGTTGAAGCCCTTTGCGTATATGCAAAGAGATTCTGTTGGATTTCAAGTAATCCAATAAATCACTTTCATTCCCTTCTCATTATTTGAAGTTAGTTCGCCCAGAGAGGCAAGTTCTCCTTTCTCCTTCTCATCATTGATTGAATGGGGTCTGCTTGGCATTCAGATGGCGGCATCCGACACAGTTTACGAGCATTCAGGGATTTCCTCTTTTGCTTCAAGCCCTTTTTTATGTTCACACACTTTCTATTGCCCTTTAAACACTTTAATTTCACAAACGAGGCCTTTCTTCGTAATTCTGAAGAGAAATATTGTCAAAAAATGTTTGCATGACACCGATTTTTCCACATTCCAATGCTAGATTGTCTCAGCGGCGTGCATAAGAATCTGTGTCGGGCCCGTCCTTTTGGCCATTACAGAAAGCAGTCTGGATCAGCTGGAGACCCAGAAATTTGGGGCAGCTCTTCGCCCCCTGGTATTTCTCCACCTGGTGTCCTTATTTGACTTCCCTCAGGGTGCGAATTAAGTCTTAAATGAAGTGTCACTCAGCGACGGCGACTGTAATGGATCTCCTTTGTGTGGCCAAGAGGCTGAATTAGGTTCTTCCTACCCGCTGGGAGACGATGTACAGTGAATAAATGCAGACGGATCTCTTATAATGACGACAGGAGCCTCAAACGTAATGGCGTGTCTTCTGCTGTGTCACGGTTTTTGCCGCACTTAAAAAAGAGATAAGAACCAGAATGAATCAAAACAAAGTCAATGGGCTTTTCACCCTTGAAATGGTTAACCATGGGTCTAAACCCCGGGTTAAGGGAATCCTGGGTTATCTTGCTTCACATTTCAAACTTGTAGCGAACTAGCTCTATGAAATATTAATAAACAATCATAACTTGTTATAATTGATTATGAATATTTGGATCAGTTAATCGGGTTAACTTGATGTAGCTACATTAACACTACAACCAATTACTTGGTTCATCCCGTGAACACTCAATATTGGTTATTAATTAATTAATAGAAATGTACATTTCCGGGGCATGGGAAATGTCTTTCTTACTAAGTACTACTGAGAGCAAGTAGTCAAGATCTTATGATTAGTGACTCCAGATATGAGCTTGAGACACGGACAACTTTACGTGTGATATGAAAAAGACTTTATTAACTAGACTAAACATTAAACTACTCTAACATACACATACATACATGCATACAGTTTACCAAGGGAAAGAGAGCTGAAGCAGAATACAGGAAAGCAAGAAGTTATAGCATTGTTTGATGTTCAGAAGATCAACAGCTTGAGCAAACCATCAGTTTAGTTCTAACACGGCCTTCTTTAAAGGGGTAAGGATACTTAATGTATCAAATAATGACACTACGTTTTGCAGTTCTCGCCATTTGCATTAAACTGTCCTGATGCAATTTGTTGAGGCTCCGGTTGATCTTTGCTGATGTGGTCTTGATGAGAGAGAACCACTGGTAGTCTTCTAGTTCACCCTCATTTTCACGTTATGACTTCTCAAGGACCAAGAGAGTCAGAGAGCCAGAGGCTAAGAGGACCAGAGAGGACAAGCGAGAGCTGATCTTGATGATCAGTGATTTTAAAGCGTGAAGATGTCACACCCTCTGGAGGTATGTGAGCCAATGCGAAGCTGCCCCTTTGGAGGGATTTTTTACGTTTTTTTGTGGGGCAAGTTTCATAGAACTTTGTTGGAAGAGTGAGTTTGTTGGATTCTTCATTAAATATAATGATTAATTTGTGTGTGTCTGATTGGTCCAGACGCTACACACTGCACATCATTTACCAGAGGTTAACAATTAATCCTGGGTATTCATAAGCCGACGTTTCACACTGTACATTCCTAAACCCTGAGCTACGTTCTTATTTGCATATTTGTGTGGTGTCAGTGTCTTTGATTGGATGAACACAGCACGCGACCTGTTTACATAAAAGCTCTAGCATTGTACGTCCTCATATTGCCGAATGTACTATAGTGTTTATACTAAATGGACTTTTTGAACTATAAAGGTAAGAATTAAAGTTTTCAGTCAACATTTGAGTTTCCCCTCTCAAATACCAAATTTACTGTTTATATAAAATGTGCAGTGTTTCCATGACTGTCCAAAGCACGCAAACATGAGTGCACGATAGGTTGTCTGTTGCTAAGTATCTAGCTGTGACATTCTGACACAGCATTGTTTCACACTGTACTAGTTTGGCAGCGCAATGTTAATCTGGGGGGAAAAAAGCGGTGCTAACCCACCGCTTCTAAATTACAAGTGTGATATGTTCTTTTACTCGGGGTTAAAAGCGGTGTTAGAATGACGTTAACCCGGGGTTAAGCACAGTGTGAATAGCCTTTCTGTTTTTAGGGTAGAAGTGGATTAATTTTACAGAATATTAGTCAAAAATTAAGTTAAAACGTTATAGCGTTTTACAATTCAGAATACACTTTTATCCATCCTTAAACTACACAGTACACAACCTTGCTTAAAAAAAAACTAGATTAGTTCTTGTATAAAGATGACAAAGGGGTACTTTTTCCAGGTGATAGTCCACAATGACACTGTAGAAAGAAAGAAAGAAAGAAAGAAAGAAAGAAAGAAAGAAAGAAAGAAAGAAGCTCACTAACTTGTTTTCTCTCGTTCTCTGCCGGTCTGGGCTCTCGGGTAGAGTTTTGTGGCTGCAAGCGCTAAGGTAGGTTAGCATAATGAGCAAAGATGCTATAAATACTTGAATGTAAATGGGGCACGCCGCATGTCACATACGCTTGACATCTCCAAATAACAGTTGGTGCTAAACCACACTGCATTTTGTTTTCTTTGAAACAACTGTTAAATTTAGACCACCTCAAGCGGAAGCAATGTCTTAATTTTGCTGCAATTACATCTGCTGCAAAATTGCTGTGTCATATTTTATTTAGCTATATTCAAAGTTTTGTATTAAACTTTGTATTAAACATGTTACTCCGATAACTAAATGTGTGTGTGGGAAGCTAATGTTTATTTGGACTGGCAATAAATCTAAACAAATCAATTAGATAGAAGTTGAGATGCACCGATTGCAATTTTCTTGGTCTATTCCGTTTTTGTTGTTGTTTTTTTGTAAGTAAATGGTTTATAGACTGCATTTATATAGTGCTTTCAACAGACCCATGGTCACCAAAGCGCTTTACATATTGCCTCACATTCACCCATTCATTCACTCATTCATACACAGACGGCGGTGTCAGCCATGCAAGGCGCCATCCAGCTCGTCGGGAGCAGCTGGGGTTAGGTGTCTTGCTCATGGACACCTCGACACTTGGGCCCCATCCACACTACTGCGTTTTAGTTTAGAAACGGAGAATTAAAACGAATACGATCTCCGTCCACACCAGCGTTTTAGCTGCGTATTAGAATTGATCTCCGTCCACATTAAAACGACTGAAAACACGGATCACGTGACCATTCGCCAACACTGGGCATGCGCGTGCCGGTGTAAACACAACTTCATTGATAAAATTATCCCACCATGCAAACCGACGCTCCATGTACGGTCAACGCTGCCGCTGCACACGGGAATTGTCACAGATCGCTCGAATAGTAGCTTGACTCCGGCGCATGTAGGCAGTTATAGCGTTGTAAAATGCAGAATTTACTTGTACAACAGCTGCTAGCAAAGATATACGCCATGACTGATGACAGCACCCAATCATAGAGCAGAGCGTGAGCCTCTACTACGTCATCGTTTCTAAAGTCCTCCGTTTGGACCCGTCTACACTAAAACGCCCTCCGGAGATTCAAAACGAAAAACGGGTCGGCAGCGTTTCTAAACTTCTCCGTTTTGGGTCTCCGTTTTTGCCGTTTTAGTGTGGACGGGAGGTGCAAACGTAGCAAAAGGTCTCCGTTTTTAAACGAAAACGCAGTAGTGTGGATGGGGCCTTGGTCAGGTGGAACCGGGGATTGAACAACCTACATGAACCACTGAGCCAATTAAAGTGCCGCCCCAAGTGTGACCAGCCAATACAGATTTTTTCTGATTACGATTTTCTTTCTAAGAACTAAAATTGTCTACTTTTCTTCAACGCAAATTTTTATTTTGAACATTACCATTATGCTTCATGACCACCCCATACCCTCAAAGGGAAAGCTGTGTTTGGGATGGCCCCTACCAGGCATTACCTGGGAGAATCCTACTGGATTACAGAGGAGAGACTAACCACAGCTTCTCATCTGGACGTGGAGTGTTTGGTTTCAGCTGCAATCCTGATGGGACTGTAGGTTAATTTGGGATTCTAGTTCATTGCCCAAGAGGAATTCTGGTACAGTTGGGCTTTCTGTTTATCTGGGCAAAGGTCTGGCTTTGTGAGACTGGCCCAACCACAGCTGTTAGTTATGCAAGTGTGTTTACTCCATTGTTTTGGGTGTTTTGGGTGCACTCACAGTACATTAGCTTACTAAAGCTTTAATTCCCATAATGCACCAGGTCTGGCAAAGGTGAAAATGATTTTACAGATGAGGCTTTGCTGTTGTATTTGTGATGGGAGGGAAGGAGTAAAACAGACCTCCCCCCACTCACCATATTCTTTTCTCGTTTCCCTTTTCCATTAATTGGCTAGATTTTACACCCTTCACACTTTGCCTGTCAAAACAGTTTTTTCTATTAGCTTTATTTAATTACAGATGTGTTTATAAGGTGTCAATGGCTGCTGTTGACCCACTTCTGGCCAGTAACTGGGACACATTTTTTTTCAGCCTTCATTTGCTCCTCTAGATCAATTCAGTTCATACAGAGGCTAGGATGAATGAATTACTCAAGCTAGTTGCATTTGAAGGCACTGTCAAAATTTGGCCTGCAGAAACGCAGTTTAAGGTACGGTCAGAAATTCACTTTCAAACCAAGCAAGCAGCTTTCTGTTGGTCAACCTGGCGAATTCATTGACCAACTTGAAAATTAGCGAAACCTGTGTGGGAAGCTTTTTCAAACTCACAATTGTGTGGATTCCTGTTGGAATGACTGGATTTCACACACAAAATTTAGTGAATTGTAATTTGTAATTGTACATTATGAAAAGCACCGGGGCGAGATGTCACACTTTCTAATATGCTGTTATTTATTTGAAAATATGCAGGTGGGCACTGCCAATGTGTGCTAAGGTCTCCCATTCCCTGATGGAATCAGGAAATTTGGTCACTATGGGTAAAAACGAGCGTTATCAGTTTTTCGGCATACTTAGGCTGTGCGTCGTTCTTCAACCTCGTGCAGTAATCCTACATGATCCGTAAACGGCATACGGCGCTTGGCAAAACAACCAGGCATTCAAACCTCTCAGCTTGAGTGGAATTTGAAACCACGTGCATCATTCAGAGGTCAGCTTTAACATGCGCAGATTTCCGTAGCTTGTTTTCATCTGCTTACACCTTATCTCATTGTTTCCTGCCACTTTCAGGAAAGGTTTGAAAAACATACACTGTGTGGGTTTCATGTATGCATAATCCCGAATCAGATAGATTTGTTTGGAGTGACCAGGCAGGAAATGTCCGTATTTGCCCGTTATATTATTCCTGCACCCCAGAGAGCTCAGAAATATTTTGACGTATAGGAGTCTGGAAGGGGGCAGTTATTGATTCTCTTAAGCTAAAGCAGATGTCCCGGCCGCTCCTGGCGTGCCAGTGGCTTAGGACTCAATGTGGGATGAAAAATTCTCCCCAAAAGGGAAAAAAATTAGCGCGTGTGAAGTCCATTAGGCGTGCTTTTAGCACCACTCCTCTTTACAGCTAAACTTGGAAAAAAATAAGATGTTTTGGACATAAATCCTGCCTAGGAATGCCATGGTGGATGACTGTGGTGTTCCTCTCGGAATTTGTAGGAAACTTATACCCAGTGTTACATATTTAGCCCAGATATACCAAAAGCAGTTGCCTATCAAGCGTGATAGTTGTGGTTTTCCATGTTTATTTCACACTCTTTTTCCTCCTTTTTTTTGCCTTTTTAAAAATATGCATAATACATGTTTTAAGCTATTATTATTATTTTATAAAATCAAAAATGACAACAAAACAACAACAATTATTTTGGGCTGTCTAATTGTTATGCTAACCATTTAAAAAGTAGTTAATTATCCAAATTATCCATATTTTATTTGGTGCTTTTCAGACTAAGTTGTGTCATTTAT
The DNA here is from genome assembly GCA_029959095.1 of Rhinichthys osculus. Lineage (NCBI taxonomy): Eukaryota > Metazoa > Chordata > Actinopteri > Cypriniformes > Leuciscidae > Rhinichthys > Rhinichthys osculus. Next base: position 39,434,792 of record JARWKJ010000013.1, read on the forward strand.
CATTAGACATGGATGTGTACGAAGCCGAATTCTGTATGCCGTATGCTGTAACGTGACCAGTCATTTACGCCGCCATCACCCGAGTGAAGAGACAGTGTGCGAATCCGGTGAGACCGAAACATCACTCATTGCATTCTGTTTAAACAGGCACTCAATGTTAATTCGGACAGGCACTGGGCAGGGCTTGACAGTAAGGACTGCCCGATGGCCCGTGGACCGTTGATGGGACTGTCAATGTCTTGATCGGGGCCGTTCTGCATCATCACAAAAGTTTATAATTTGCACTTTTTTTTTAAAAGTCCCTGTAAAGGCAAATCTAAAAAAAAAATCTAAACACATTATAAATGTTAGAAATGTATTGCTAAAACATATTACAAAGACTGTGAACTGTTAAGTACTGAATTGTGGAGTTAGACCGTTAAACAGTTTTTCACCATTGCTATTTTCCGGATTTTTTGGGTGGGGCTAAAACGGGGCTCGATGACACACTGGAGCCCCTGAGCTCATGGACACGCCCCTACTTGATGACGCACTGAGGCTGGCCACTCCCCTAACAATAGAGCACATTCACATCAGTTTGGCGCTCAATCGCGAGTTACTGTCAGTACTATTAGTTACTACAGCCTACAGTTTGCTAGCTAGCTATGCCTTCGACACGGAAATGCGTAGGCTACTTCCTGGATGCGATCATGTACAAAACATATCGATGTCTTTATTTAAATTTCCTAAATTTGTGATGTGATATACGATCACATCACATCCACACATCAAGGTGGATTCATTTTGTGAAGAGCCAACCTTGATGGAGAGCTGAGGATCACCCCAAACACCCGCCTCTGTAGTGATCATTTTACATGGGGTAGTTTTATAAGCTTTCGTCTGAGACAACTGGGATTCACTGATAATCCGCTGTTACTGGTGAATGGGGCCGAACCGACTATCTCCCGCCTCGGCCTTCATCCTCCCGTCGCGAAAGCAGTATCAGCTAATATCACCGTCGGCAGCTTTCCCGCGAGGGGGCGTGTTTTCAGCGCAGCCAGCGGACACGCCCCCAGCGTTTGAGAGCAGAGAATAATGCACATTTTTTCAAGATTTTGATAGCTTATTTTATGTACTTGCCGGCTTTTTTTATCATTCAAATTTGGCTGGGTGGCCAATAACACATTTTTCTGTGGTGTGACAAACTCAGAACACAAACTTAATTTTGACTTTACAGGGACTTTAAGTCTTGCCAATTTAAAAATTCAAGCACAACAAGAATATGCGAAAGAGAACTCGCACGGGCGCACACATTGGAAACATACACACAGAAAGCCGTGGCTCTAACAGCATGCAAATTATAAATGGTTCTCCTGAACATAGCACATACCAAACTGTACCGAATATGTGACCCTTAAACCGTGATACAAACCGAACCGTGAAATATTTGAACTGTGATACCCGTATAGGCAGATGCTTATGCGAAAAGACCACACATTTTACAAGATTAGATATTTGTCAATGACCAAAATCCTCTGCTATCCTCCTGTCAGTCATCTCTCCTTACTCTTGAGTTCTCCTTTTGTCCCAAAGTCTGCTTGTCAAGGTCCATAATGTTTGAACGAAACAACAACAGCGTGAGTGTGTCGCTAGACATAACGCAGTTTTCCACGTCTGTCGCCATGGTTACTATGACAGCACGAGCGGAAACCAGGTATAACGCGGATATTACGTCATTGACAGGCGACAAGTGAACATGGACGAGCCTTTATTTAAAATGGGAATTTCGCTGAAATTAAAAATCTTTGGGAACTTTTGGGATATTGTAAGTACACAACTGCAGGAAATATATCACACAAGTGATATGTGAAAAACACATTATCGGTCTATTTCTACAGCATTTGTGCTAATGATATGACATTAATGTCATTCTCTACCATCTGTTGTGTTCAGTAAATGTAAGTATATTGTTTTTTATTTATTTGCATGCCGGTACGCCAGTCTGTTTGTATTTTTGTGTCTTGTTTAGACAGAGCGGAGTCCTCTGATCCGTATCGATCTGCAGAAACATTTTGAGCCGGCTGTTTTGCCTATGCTCCGGACACTTGCACTTCTTCCTGACAGAACGAGCGTGTAATGCCCAAACAAACAAATGCTGAACAGGCGTTCAGTAGCGGGCAGATCACATTGTGATAATAAGACTAGCTGATCCGTGACTGATGATGCTTCATGTTTTCCCTCTCTCTCGCAGTTGCTCATGGATGGGTAAACAGAAGCACACGGCTGTCTGATCATCACTCTGGAAAGGCCTGGAGTTAAATTATACAGATAACACAAATTACAGCTGCCAGCCGCAAAACACTCATTCACCTTTACAGGAGTTTATGTGTCACTGACTGCAGTTATCTTAGTCACAATAGAAATTGAATTACATGTCTAGATCCTTCTGCATTGGGGGTTTTAACTTTAGTATTTGGATTCTTTATGCTGGGTACACACCAAAAGATTTTTTACATCTTATAAGATTTTCAAAATGTGATAGACCACAAACATGAGGACAAAAAATCCTAGATTTAATCGTTTTGCTCCTATAGTGTGTGGTGTGCCATGATGTGACAAAGACAGCACACCACACACAAACAGATTTTCTACCAGAGTCTCGACTGTGAACAAAGGAAATCTCACAAAATCTCGCGAGACTTCAGAATAACCTTGGTGGACGATATGCAGGAAGAAATTGTGATGATAGTGTTTTGAATGATTTTTACAGAAAAACATTCGTGCTGTTGCCACAAATCAACAAGCTGATCCTCCATCTCTGCTGTCCACATCAATTTAACTTTTTGCAACGCCATGACTGCGTTTGTTATGCTTCCGTCTTCCATCATCTCGCTTTCTGATTGGATATTGTTTCGTTTTACGTGATAATCTTCTCCAGAGCGTGCGCACGTTTGTCATCGGGGTTCCCCCCACACATCAGGATTTCTGATCGTAAATATTCAACATGTTGAATATTTACGATTCGCGATCGGGGCGCCTCCGACGTTCTTCCGAGCAGGTTCGGACACTCTTAACACACCTCACACCAAGGGAAAATCTGATAAGATAATCTGTAGAACCATCAAGATAATCGGGACATAGCTAGGATTGTCGGAAGGGGGAAAATCGGCCCAAAATCAGCCCGATTATCTTTTGGTGTGGTGTGTACCCAGCATTAGGAGTTACTTCACAACTTATTTTCTTTAGTGAATTTAAAAATCTAGATATATTACATAACCTGTTGTCTATCTGCATGCAACTATGTCACTCTGTTTGTTTTTCCAGTGTGGTTCATGTTGAAGTGTATAGTTTGCTCTGACCCATAACCGGGGCAGCTGTCCTTAGAGTAATTGGCAGTGTTGCAGTCAAAACACATGCTGCCCTGCCAGCCTCACAACACCACACTGGCTGTGCGGTCTGTTGCTGGACATATGGACGGCCGAGCGCTTCACATGACTGATGACTTCACCTGTTACAGCCGTGTTCCACACCAGCAGCCTCGAGTCTGACTAGTGCTAGTGAATTTGATTTGAGCTGAGTGGGGCACCATGTTGGCTTGTTAAAGAGTCTCTTGTTTTGTTGTCCAACAGCATGGACGATTGTTTTTATTTTTAATTTTTTTAGAATCACAGATTCGTTCATTTTGGAGGCTTATTGCACTGATGATTCCCGCTCCAGCGGGTCTCAAGGCCTCTGCTGTGAAGACTTTGTGCTGTGGTCCACCATCTGGGGCTCAGAGAGAGACAGAGAGAGAGAGAGACATGCTGTTCAGTGCTGTCTCACTCTACTCTGTCTTTTGCCTTTGGTGTTGCACTGCTTTATGAAGAGAGTGGTGTGTGTTTGTCTGGATTCAGGTGTGTGTTTGTGAAGTAAATCTGCATCACTCATCAGAGGGTTTTTTCTCGTTCTGTTCTCCTTTCAGTGACATCACTCTACTCTACAGCTGATTGGATAGCATGTCAATCATTTAAGTGAGCAGTTTGATTGGCTCAACCAATTCTGATTTTGAGGGTCGCATCACTGTATCATAATTAGATTGAGATTGATTTCGCTTTTCTTTCATTTTTTGTGCCAATCACCCTACACTTTCTGTTTAATATATTTTTGTTGATCAGGGCTCGTATTCATAAAGAATCTTAATGCAAAGAGTTGCTCCTAGTGACAAAATTCTAAGATAAGTCTTAGAAATGTGGACGTTTACTCTTAAAATTAAAGAAAAAATCCTAGTAAAGAAAAAAGTAATTCAGAAAGCATCTTAACCCTTAAAAGAGGTCTTAAGGTCAAAATTGTTAGGAGTACGGACGAGGACTTTTAAGAGGCTTAAGAGTTTCTTTAGCAAAGGAGAGATGGCAGACAGACGAAGAGGGAGAAAAAATGTGTTGCACACAATGGATGACAGTGAGTTAATAAGACGCTATAGATTGACACCCGGCCCGAATGTGCCTTTAAAGCTCCTGTAGGTAACTTTTGAAAAAATGTATTTGCTAAAACTGTCATTATGTCCAGACAGTAGAATATGAGACAGATAATCTGTGTAAAAATCAAGCTCCTCTGGCTCCTCCCAGTGGTCCTATTGCCATTTGCAAGAAATACACGCTCCCGGTCAGAAACAACCAATCAGAGCCAGGAGGAATGTCTTAGCAGTGTCAATCACGCTCGTGTGCGCTGATCACACCCCTCTCTTGCACAGCGCGAGCCGTCGTTCAAACTCCAGATTGCCGGCGTGCTGCAGCTGTGCTTATGACGGAGAAACAACCTAAACTGCCAATTCTCGAGTGACACCTGCTCATAAAACAAAGAGGAAAAAGACCGATGACGATAAACAAGCGAAAAAGAAAGAATTACACAGAGCCCATTGACTCGGTGTCAAAACTCTAGCCGCATAACATGTAGATAAAATGTCACGCACTCTGCTAAGCAACAATTGAAACCTGCTAATTCACTGGCTTGTCATGTTGCTGAAATAATGTACTAGCACACCTTATCTTGCATTATATATTGCTAGAATCAGGGATGTAGTGGAGGGCTAAACGCACGTAAACGCCGTTTACGCACCTCCCAATATTCGGAAATAGCGTTTACCCACCTCCAAAGTGCGTTTATCCACCTCTAAATTGCGTTTATCCACCTCTAAGTAGCTATACATCCCTGGCTATAAATTAAGCTTATGTCGTTTTAGTTTTATATTGTTCATTATTAGTTTCATAGGTTGTTAAACCTAAGACGAACTCTTTCACATTGCCTGCATTAGGCTACTGTCAGTGTTGTTGACTTTTACTGACGGTTGCGCTGTTTACGCTCGCGCAGCCTCTCGAGGAGAAATCTACACAAATGAGCGCAGCACACACACTCAGTTAACAAGATACTGCCTATAAAAAATCTAAATGTGGAGTTTTTATATTTTTAACATATGTTAAGCAACCTCAATTATTTTTCCTGAACACCATAACGATTGAAAATGTGACATTGATTTCCTACAACAGTTCAATAAACAGTTAAAATTAAGTCACTTACATTTTAGATGCAATATTGGCTGTTTTTGTTCTGTTTCAGCAGCGAAAATAGTTCCAAACAAAAATCACAGCAGAACCACGGCGCATCTCACAGGAACACTTGACCTGTTTTAATTACTGAATAATTCAGCATTTTGAACGAATCGATTGAGTCAAAGATTCAATGACCCATTCATAAACATCATCTCATTCTTGAATGAATCAGCCGTTTGAACAAATCGTTTGAATGATTCAATGACTCACTCATTAAGACGGTCGCCTGCCGCCACCTACTGGCGGTTTCGTGTTATGTTTAAAAGTAGATCATTCTTTCCAACGTTTCTTATTTTGTAAATTTATATCAATTTCATAACATTATTTTATGCAATTGGAATTTTTCAGTGTAAATGATTTAATTTGATAGTGTCTATAGTTTATAGTTTATAGTTTAATCTATAGTGTCTTATTATTCAAAATAATCTAATTTATTGATCAAATTTAGGAATTTAAAATGAAAGATGAAGCATACATTTAATAAGATTGGGGGAGGGGATGCCCTTTAAAGGTGCAGATATTACAATATGCCGATTTAAATATCAAAGCTGATTGAACACTGATGAGAATATTGTTTCAGAATAAAAAAAAAAAAAAAAATCCGGACGAGAAACTTTTTTACTCGGACAAGTGGATGACAGATTAAGCATATGAAAAGGCTTAATGTCGAGCCCTACCTATATAGCAATGCCATCAGGAGATACATACACCGGTAGGCAGTGGCCCTCCTTACGGGGTGACCACGTCGTGGTCCACCAGAATTTATAGTTTACCCACCTCTTTTTTTACCACTACACCTCTGGCTAGAATAATTACTTACATACTGTAACGTTAGTTACCGTTATATTAACGTTATCTTACTAGCTATTTATAACTTATAGAAAGAGTGCAACGTTATAAAGTTACATGTAGGCTATTGCAAAATACATAATGATTTGAGGACCCAGTTTGTAGTCAAAGTATGGGCAGGCCATAGTCAATGTAAAGCATATTGTTGACGTTTAGTCCCTATTAGTGAATGTGCCATATAACTTTTTATCCACTGTTATCGGTGGCCCTGTTTACTAGCCTGCGCGTTAACGACAGGCTCCGCTGTGGAGCTGTGGAGGGAGGGCTGTAGCGCAGCAGAGAGCAAGGGGGTGGGACCTGTAAGTTGTGCTTGTTCAAATTTTCAGGCTAAGTCAACGTTTTCTCAAAACTCCCTGCAGCTTTAAGGATGGCCTTGTGTTCGTCCACTAACGGGGCTAACAGTAAACACTGTTCCTCTGTCCAGTCAGGCTTTCTCGGCCGTCTTGGTTTTAATTTCATGTTTGTTACATTAAAACCAACATTCAAACCACCACTTAAATAGGCAATCAGTGTAATTGGAAAGAGTGGAACAATTTTTATCATTCTAAGCCAATCAAATACCTTCTTATAGGAAATTAACAGCAGGGTAAATAAAAAAATTGATTTATATACACGTATATACAAAGTATATAGTGTGTGTGTGTGTGAGAACGGTAAAATATGAACAATCATGCATGCAATTTCAAAGTGAAGGCTTAGAATAGACCCTATACTTAAAATCACTCTTTTTTTCCTTCTTGGACAACCAACCAATCACAGTCTTCAAAAGATTGTGTCATACATAGCAACGGGGTCAGCCCCGCCTCCTCGCTAAGATGACAGTTTTTATCTTTTCCTTACTCAGAGTTGCTCTCAGATCAGTCCCGAATCGCTCTTAAGCTAAGGCCCCGTCCACACTACTGCGTTTTCGTTTAAAAACAGAGACCTTTTGCTACGTTTGCACCTCCCGTCCACACTAAAACGGCAAAAACGGAGACCCAAAACGGAGAAGTTTAGAAACGCTGCCGATCCGTTTTTCGTTTTGAATCTCCGGAGGGCGTTTTAGCAGTGTTGTGTGTAACGCGTTACAAAGTAACGCGTTACAGTAACGTATCTACTTTTTCGGGTAAAAAGTAGTGTAACGCGTTACTACTGAAAATTTGGTAACGAAACGTAGTTCCTTTTTCAATTCCGCACAACGTTACTTTTCCCATGGACAGATTTGACAGCAACACACTATCTCCTCAGCTGCGCGCTTGCAATAGTCACAAGCTCCACATGGTACGTGACAGAGGCTGGTAGCAGAGCAATCAATTCTGTGAATTACACTGCGCAAAACAAAAGTAATACTCCCACCGGATGAAGAAGGGTTGGCTCTCCACAGAACATAAAATATAAATTTTATTGATTTTATCGTGTTCGCATTTATGAGGAAAGAGACAATGTTATTGACGTAACAGTTCTTCGGACTTGACCGCTCTGAAAGCGGCACTAAAAGACTGCTTTAAATCTTTCACAGAAACCTCAAACAGGCATTTAAAACACCAAATATTAAGGATTGGCATATCAAGCAAAATAATATTCGATGATTGCTCGAAAATCGTACCTCTACCCCCACATGTAAGACGGCGTTAGCTCAAATCCAGCTCCGATATTAAATTTCTCTGTATAGACCTACGTGTTGTAGCCTAGTCATTAAAGAAAACCATTTAGTTTAATATTTATGTTTAAATAAAATAATTAATTTTTTAATTTCATCAATGTTGATTATATGAAAAGTGAAAAGCATGAGTAAGAGCATAAGATGCGCAATCGGGAGACAAATGGAGTGGGCAGACATGATTTTGACCACTTCATTAAGTTTGTTTTTGTAGAAAGCCTTTCTTTAAAGTGAATTTCGTTTTGTATTAATTGTATCTTAATTTTAATCAATGTTTCATCAACCAATTGTCTTTAATAAATAAGCAGTAAATATAGCAGGCAATTTAATCAGGACTTCTCAGGAGCTCCGTGCCGGCGCTTGGACTGAGCTCCTCTCATAAATGAACCGAAACTTAGCGCAAGCTACTTGCCTCAAAGATCTGAGAAATATATAGAAAGCTTGAAATGTGTACTTTAAAACAAAACTATTCAAAACTAGAGAAAACAGACTCTCTGCTTATGTAATCCATATGAAATGTGCATTTCTCTCTGGCGCGTTCACTACTGTGAAGATCGCGAGTCAGCATCGTCAACTTTATCTTTGCAGCCGACACTGACTGACAAAGAAAACACTTGTTTATTAATAATGTTTATGTTTATGTCTCCTTGCTATATTTGATATTCGATATTCATAATCATTTCTTTTGCCGGTTCTTTGTGACATTTTTCATGAACGCGTCACCACCGCTCAATAGTTAATATTGTTCTTTGGTGTTCAGTTTATACAGGTTTTTCAAATGTTATTTAAATAAATATATATATTTTTTCTATCTCAAAATCTCTCTTTTTGTTCTAGTTTTTCAATAAGTAGAGTTCATAGTAGAATTTTATGTAGGCCTACACATTTAGGAACAGATATTGGGTTCTGCCTAAAGTCAAGCAACATAAAAGTAACGTAAAAGTAACGAGTAACATAAAAAGTTACTTTCCAAAGGGGGTAACTAAGTAAAGTAACGGATTACTTTTTTAAGAAGTAACGAGTAACGAGAAAACACTACTTTTTAAAAGTAACTTCCCCAACACTGCGTTTTAGTGTAGACGGGTCAAAACGGAGGACTTTAGAAACGATGACGTAGTAGAGGCTCACGCTCTGCTCTGTGATTGGGTGTCATCAGTCATGGCGTATATCTTTGCTAGCAGCTGTTGTACAAGTAAATTCTGCATTTTACAACGCTATAACTGTCTACATGCGCCGGAGTCAAGCTATTATTCGAGCGATCTGTGACAATTCCCGTGTGCAGCGGCGGCGTTGACCGTACATGGAGCGTCGGTTTGGGGTTAACCCAGAGCATGGTGGGATAATTTTATCAATGAAGTTGTGTTTACTCCAGCACGCGCATGCCCAGTGTTGGTGAATGGTCACTTGATCCGCGTTTTCAGTCGTTTTAATGTGGACGGAGATCAATTCTAATACGCAGCTAAAACGCTGGTGTGGACGGAGATCGTATTGGTTTTAATTATCCGTTTCTAAACTAATATGCAGTAGTGTGGATGGGGCCTAAGACTCTTACGTAAAAGTTTTTAAGCTAAATTAAGAGTTTTCTGAGAGGATTCTTAGAATCTTTATGAATATGGGCCCTGATCGTTATTTCATAGCACATTAAAATGCAGATAGAAGTACACAAAAGATGCATTGCTTTCAGACTTCCCCTAGGAAAAAAAAGCTGTTGTCTGGCGTAGAAAGCCAGTTAACACGAGAAAAGTCATGTGGCCGTCAATATTGACCATATGAAAGGGAGCTTGTGGCCTTTGAGGTGTCCTGGTCCTGAGGCGAGGGTCTCGACTATATTGAAGGGTGTGTTACTAAAACCCTTATATTAGATTTCTGCTTCCTTCTTTATGGGCTGCCACAGATATCTTTAGACACTTGACACAAATGCTCAAATTCTCTGGAATTATTTAATTTTATTATTATTTATTTTTTTATTATTTTTTTTCCAATATTTTGTTTTATTTTTTAGTCTTTTTATAAATAGTGTTTTATTTATATATTTGATTTTTTTTTTTTTTTTTTTTACATTTCATTTGATATATTTTTAAAATATTTTATCAGATGACTGAAACCACCTTCAAAGCTGGTTTAGGGGCAGATTCTGACCACATTGAACGGTGTAAATGCAATCCAGCTACTTCCTGTATATGATTTTTTTTTTTTTTTGCAATATCATCATTATATAGCTCTGTTTTGTCACCTAATTAATTTTGCTTAATATTTTAACCATAAAATGTGTATGTCATTTCTCCTGATGGGCATTCATTTGTTCTTCAGCCCTCTGGGTTGAGACACGTCACTGATGTTTGTAATAATAGAGGTGAGCAGATGTGATGATAAAAATGGTGTTGATTATGACTCTGAATGACAATGATGATATATGTATTCCTTCCTCTGGTTAGTGTTTGTGTTAACAGCTCAAGGCAGTGTGGGGGATTTAATAAAAGAGACGACTGATGCGGCCTGTATTCTCTTTCACATCTCCGTTTGGGTGTGGCTGTCTCTCTGGTTCATAGATGAGCGTGTGTCAAACAAGGTCACCACAGTGGTGGAAATGTTTCTGGTCATAGTAAAACATTTATTATGCCAGAAAGACTGGTTTGACCAATACCGAAGGCCACATGAAAGCTTTAAACCTTTACTTTTTAGCCTTCCCTTGGTAAACAAGCCTTAAAAGCTGTTGTCTGGTGCGGAAAGCCTGTAAACACTGGAAAAGTCATGTGACTGTCAGTACTACTGACCATATGAAATGGAGTTTGTGGCCTCTGCAGTGTCCTGGTCCTGTGGCGAGGGTTTCAACTGGATGAAAGTGTGTGACGCTGAAACCCTGAGGGAGATTTCTGCTTCCTGAGTGTCTACGGCTGCCACAGTTTGAAGTTGAACTTATTATTTTGGCGGTCTTGTCACAAATGCTTTTTAATTTAATTTAATTTAATTTAATTTAATTTAATTTTATTTTATTTTATTTTATTTTAATTTTATTTTATTTTATTTTATTTTATTTTATTTTATTTTATTTTATTTTATTTTATTTTATTTTATTTTATTTTATTTTATTATAATTTATTATTTTATTTTATTTATTTTTTATTTTTCTATTTTTTTTTATAATATACTATATCAAATTATTTATATTATTTTTTATTGATAAATATATACCTTTTGAAATCTGCTGTAGAAAAAAGTCCTGAAAAAATATATAAAAAGTATATAAAAGTACCAACAATAATAATAATACTTCTCTCTATATTTTTTTTAATAATCTGTTTATTGCATGCAGTATGGCCCTTTAATTAATTAGACTATTGATGAAAGAAAGTATTGATTATTTGTTATTGACTGTTCGGGGAATGTTTAGGAATTGGATGTGCTTATCTGTTTGTTTAGCATCTCTCATAATCCCTTAACTGTGAAGATGAAGATACGGTTTGTATGTTTATCCAGCTGTTGTACACAGAGGAAGTGTTAAGCATGTTTCTTACTGTCTGGTCCTCTATTTCTGGTGCTGGAGATGGTGATATGGCTCCAAAATGTTCTGTTTATTTTCTGTAAATCTGTAGTTCAGGTCTGAGGACATCATGGGTTTCGTATGGCTAGATCTCTCTTATAAGAAAGAGGACAAGTAGGGTGTTGAGGAAAATAGAAGAATAGAGAACCGAAACCATTTGCTCCTCAATTGAAGGAACTATACGAAGAAAACCGGCGTGAGGAGAGATTGGTTATTTGAGCTCTTTGTCAGAACACAGTGACTAAACATCACGAGAAAAGCACACATAACAATGACAGAGGATTCTACATAGGCTATAGTGAGTTTAGATATGAATCTAAGAAACTCGAGTGTGAAATCAGGATGAATTATCCAGCAGTGCTTTTCCAGCTCTAAGTATTTAAAAGCTTTTATCTAACATTACGGCAGCGAATCGCATCGCAATCCCTCCACACACACAAACACGCACTCGGGACGAAAGAATCAGAGAGCCGATTATGGCACAGAATGAGGTGAAGTGGGCAGCTTAACAAGTCTGACCTATATTTGCATTTAATCAGAGTCATATATGATTTACTGAAAAACACACGTTTACAGCTTCTGCAAGGTGGGCGTCTCTCCTGAATCAAGAATGAAAGATGTGAAAAGCTGAAAGGGAATTTAAAGCTTCAGTGTTCAACTTTTAATTAAATTGATGTAAATGTCTGTCATTTTTTTCCTCCTCAAGTAGTATTTCACTTTCATTCAGGGCAGAAAACAGGAGATTTGAAGAAAGAGGAGACTCTATGATAATTCTCTTTGTGAGACACCAAATGATATTTCTCTGACCTTTAGATATCTGAAACACGGATAACAGGCAATTCTCAGCCAATGGCCCACACACCAAATGGCTTCATCTATTTGTGATAAACCACCAGAGCAGATCTATTCTTCAAGGCCCGTCAGTGACACAAGCACAATGTGAAGGGAGCGTGTGGTGTCTTTTGAGTGAAGGCACAGCTTACAAAGGTGCCCAAATACCTAATGTCTGGAGGAGGGCTGAGAAGTGTGGAGTCTCAGGAGGGCCGTGACTCAGATTATAAATGTGTGTGTGTGTGTGTGTGTGTGTGTGTGTGTGTGTGTGTGTGTGTGTGTGTGTGTGTGGCTCTGTCTGCATCTGTTGTCTTGATGCTGTGAAGCAGCACATGAGCTACTGACAGGCAGACAAGCTCTGCTGATTTTAAGTGTTGTGAAGCTCAAGATGTTTTTTTTATATTTAATTCAATAATTCTTTTTAATTACATTTATTTTATTTTATTTTAATTATATTTTTAGATTATTTTATTTGACCCTTTTTTATTTTATAAAATTGTATTTCATCTATATATATATTTTTTTTTTACTTATTTTTTTATTTTACTCTTTATTTTACTATTTATTTCATTATTACATCGTTATACATTATTTCATCATCTTTATTTGTATTACATTTTATTTAATTTGCATCATATCATAAGTCATCATAAGTCATCATAAGTCATCATAAGTCATCATAAGTCATCATAAGTCATCCGTCCGTCTGTCCTTCCTTCCTTCCTTCCTTCCTTCCGTCCTTCCTTCCGTCCTTTCTTCCTTCCTTCCTTCCTTTTTTCCTTCCTTCCTTCCTTCCTTCCGTCCTTTCTTCCTTCCGTCCTTCCTTCCTTCCTTCCTTCCTTCCTTCCTTCCTTCCTTCCTTCCTTCCTTCCTTCCTTCCTTCCTTCCTTCCTTCCGTCCTTTCTTCCGTCCGTCCGTCCGTCCGTCACTTACTTACTTACTTACTTACTTACTTACTTACTTACTTAAACTATTCTACCCCATCTGCTAACCTTCTACCCCATCTGCTAACCTTCTTGTAGCTCTGTTTCAGATATTGACATTTTAATTTCCACTTGTAGTTTTCAATTATCCTTGCGCCTTCAGATCCGTAGCAGACCGAAGGGTTAAGTGTGTTCTGGTGTCACTGTCCAGGCTAAGGAATGTCTAAATGAGCTCATTAATTAACAGACTTGCTCTCTGTCAGCACATGAATCCATCACTTGCATTCACATTACCATCACCAGCGTCCTCCTCTTCAGCAGCTGCGGTAATGAATGATTTCCACAGTGGCCGCTCCTTTGGCACAAACGTACCAAGAGCCGTGCCAAAGAACCCCGAGCTCCTGTTATGAAGCACAGATGAATTGCTGGTCTGACAGACTGGCGATAGATTCAGATTCTTACATCATACAGTGTGTATTACAGTGCGGTTGAGGCTAACAGCGTTGAGATAGCTGTGGTGAGATTCTCTGCATTGCTAAGAAAGGGAAAAGGTTTTTGATTTTGCACGTTAAACAGCTATTTACGTCCACATCATAAGTCATTTACTGTGGTTGAAAGGCTTATTGGGTTGTGTTCAATTTTCTGGATTGTAATTGCACATCCTTGGTCTCTCAAGTCATGGAGTGTATCGAATTTAATTGCCTGTTAGTATCACAGGCGATTACATGCCCTAAATCCTGTTTTGTACAGGAAGAAAATGGTTTTACTTGTACTAAATGCTTTAGTACAATCTCTTGCCTAATTGTTTTGCAACTTCTTGATCCCCAACAAACAAAATATTCCCAGTTTCTGCATAATTTATCCGCTCTACGCTGCAGGATGCTCAATGTTTAGACCTAAATATTGTGTTAATAATTCAGTCTCATTTGGCAACACGGTCATGGACAACACAGAACCCAGTGTACATTTGCATATTAATGTGGCAATGAATAATTAATGAATCTAGAGGTTGATTAGCTGTCAGGTTCATGGGTGGATCACAAATCAGTATGGGGCAAGGTTGGTTTAAGTGAGGGTAAATGCTCATTAGGGGATCCCTTTGAACCAATTTTCTGTGAACTGCATGTTGATACTGTTGGAATAGCATCATTTTTTTGGGTGCACGATGGCTAAAGAAATGAAAGAAACAAATTATAAAATAGTATAACATATTTTATATTGCTATAGTATTCTAATAGTAATGTATATTCTATAATTCATTTCATAATTGCTAATGTACGTTAATATATTTGAGTATATTTACTGTGATTTTAACTTCTAGCAGTTTTTTATTTTCATTCTGGCAGAAAAAATATTTGATGAAATACATACAATATGTATTTGTGTATTTTGTATTCAGTTTAATTATGTAGTTTACAATGAAAGACAATTAAATTAATTATATTTGTATAGTTTGGTTTATACAAATTATTGTCATTATTATTATTATTTGATAATAATAATATTTATCAAATCTTTAATGATTTTTGCCTTTATTATGATAGGACAGTATAGGGTGGACAGGACATGAGGTGGGAGAGAGAGGGGTTGAACTCGGGTCGCCCGAAACGCAACGACACTATATGTCGGTGCGCTGCCCACGAGACCATTGGCGCAGACATTTGATATGTTATTTGATATTTTTAATATATCGGCAGTAATTGGCCGCCATACTGTCTAGGTATTGGCATTGTCGCTGAAAATGTCTACTTTGAGCATTTAAAATATGTTTAGGCTACTTTTTGAAACTGTTATTGTAAATGTAATGCTATTACAAAATTGCCTGCTTTTGATTAGCATGTCATATTTAGTTGTTTTAAAAAAAGGTTTCAGTCATGTTCTCTTTTATAATTGGTCATCACACTGTAACATTTAATTTTGTTCAGGCTCCAAACCATCGGATTCTTCCACACTCCACACAATAAATCTTCTGAGCTCTGTTTCTGTTTCCTGGAAGCACTGAGGCAGATACACATGTCACTTGGCCAGAACTTGAGCGGCGAGGGTAAACCCATCATCCTGAGCTCTGTGTCGTGCTGTAAAGAGCTTAGACTACCCAACTGTAGCATCTCACCCTCCGCAGACCTAAACCAGATCTGCAGTTAATCCGCACAAACAGTGTCTTGTGTTGAGTTCTCTATTTCGAAGTCTGAGCCAAAGGGATGAGGCTCGCTGTGGTAGGTGTGTGTCAGCCCAGTGGGATTATAGGACGCGAGAGCATGGCACCCTGCTGAGGATTGGACTGTGTGTTTGTTTCTCCCACAATGCACATGCCATCAGTTAAAATCAAAGTTGCTTTGACTTTGCTGCCAACTTATAAAAGATTTTTATTAGGGCTTGGCACCGACACACATTTCACGATTCAATTCTGATTTTGATTCAGATCAATTCAAAATGTATTAATTTGGATATATCATGTACAGTACATGTCAATTGTTCATTTTGCTAGCTTGACTATCAAGCTAGACATTGAATAGCTTTCTTGAGGTAAACAACGTTACGTGACCTATTGTTCACAAGCTGTTTTATTGACGTCTTTCCGTTGATTGAGCAATTACATGTCACATGATACTTTTCTGTAAGTTGTACTGTATCTTTCAATATACCTTCTGATGTTCATTTTATATTTATTTTGCGCTGTAAAGCGAAAGAGATGATTGGCTCATAAAGTGGCTACAGCAATCTGTCACAAAACATTAAAGAGCACCAAACTTTATTTTTTGAATTTCATAATAAATGGACAGAATATGAAAGCCAATACTTTGTTTCATATCAAGAGGATCAAAGCTAAAGCTTATTGCGATTTATTGGATGAGAGGCGGTACAAATCATGTGAAATCAAGTGAAGTTTTGTTCACACATTAACAGGAAACTGCATAGACTAAAATAACGATTCTATTCTATTTAATAATAGATATCCGTTCATCAAAAAGAGAATCTGATTAAAATCTATATTTTCAACCCAGTCCTAATTTTTAGGCATCATGCACGCACGCAAAGGCTCCTTCAACAGTGTGCAAAATTATGCAACCTAACAAAATATGTTTTAGAACAAAATCTAAGCATTTTATTTATCAAACAATCCCAGAATGCAGTGCAACACAAAATGTTTTATGCAAGATAGTGAATGAAGTCAAGAGAAATGTGTATTATAAAAAAATATTAACATTACACATAAAATATTAGTATAATTGAATAGTAGTGTGCATATGTATTCAGAGATGATTTTTTTTCAAGACACTATGGGCTAGTGTCCCAAACACGGATTAGGGAGAGTGCTAATCCGAGAATTACTGATGAGATTGTAATTTGGTTCCAGGGTTAATCTGTGTCTGGAAATCTGGCACTCTACTATAAATATGGATTTAGTTATAATAAATGTTGTGAAATATTATTCATGTTTTTAATTAATACATTGAGTCATCAACATACTGGGTTAAAGTAAAGAGTTATTTAAGGTTGAAATAATCACTGGATTTGCCAGAGTTTGGCATCAAATCTTTAAAAAGGTCCTATTTTATTTGACTTGGTTGCAAGGAAACTAAATATCCATGAGCAGAACTATAATTTGCTTTCTCATTTATGGCTGTGACAATTATCAGTTTGGGGCCAACAAGTCTTCATACATCCAATGAAAATCATCTGCATTTTATGCAGTGACATTAAGTGTGTCCAAATACTTTTTGGGAGCACTGTGGTTGAACTTTTGAAAGCATGTTTGCCATTAAGTTTTTAAAATTGGTAGTTTGCCTTTTTGGAGAGGTAAGGGTGTCTCTCTCCCTCACATTCTAGTTCTTTTTCTTTCTTCAGGTAATTAAAAACCACCGAAAGTATTTTTCGGTCACTGCACAGGTTTAAGCCTCTTTGGCGATGCTCCAGCTCAGTTATCAGCTGCCGTACGGTTACCGGGGAAGGATTTGAGCTCTGTCAAGGACTCCGCATCCAAGATGAATAATTTAATGCGCTGCTGCCGAAAACCTGTATAATTAATTCAACGGACCTACTTTGTTATTTTGCCTTCCAAATTTTAAAGTCAAATCACACAGATAGGATACAGCTGCCTTCAAAACTCAGGGACAACTTGGGTTGTGAAGCTTTTTGGATGACAGAAATTTTGGACATTGGGATTGTGATTGGATGAGTGTTTCAATGAGATGCACTGAACTCAAGGACTAGTTAGGTTAGCTAGGTTCTAGTTTGTCATTTCTGAGTAAAAAAATATTCAGTAGATCCAGGTTTTACAATTTTAGGGGATCAGTTTACCATATTTACAATTGTATGAAATGTGAAATGCAATTGTACATTTTTAGAGGAAAATACGAGTGCTGCTTGTCTGTGCAAAACTCCTCTTCAGTGGTTGCCAGGGTGTTGTGATGCGGTTGCTAGGGTATTCTGAGTGGTTGTTATGTGTAAGGATGGAAATTGTAAGGAATTATGGCCCCTTAGTTCCTTTTTTTTTATTCACACACATGTACACAAAAACTCCTAAGACTCATTCCAATCAATCATAAGATTAGATTTCCTTTGTTTTTGATTCACTCAAAAGAATCAACTCATAGGATTCATTTATTTGGGAATCAGTTACACTGGTATATACAATGGTCTATGCTTTTGATTTACTAAAAGAACTAAGTCAACCAGCCTATAAGACTCATTTGGCGATTAGTTTACATGATCATGTTGAATGTTTTAGATTCGCTAACAAGATCCGACTCGGGAGTTATTATTTTGGGAATCGCTGGAATACACTGGTCAAACTGAATGTTTTTGATTCACCAAAAAGAATCAACTCATATGAGTTATTCTTTTTGGAATCAGTTGGACTACACTGATTTGAACTGACTGCCAATAATGATTTGATTGGGAATTTGTGAGTGTTTCTGGGTGATCTGTGCATTTTAGGATGACTTTTAATAATCTTTTAAAGTCTTACCACACACACACACACACACACACACACAGGTTCTCAATTGGGTCAGAGCCTCTTTGTTAATATCCCAGATTGGCCTATGTCCCATAAAACTATGAAATCCACTCCACAAATCATGTCAGGCAGGTGAGATAACCTGATTTAACACACACATCCCATAATCCCCTGTGAGTGGAGTGGGCAATGATGACATCATTATAATAGATTTGAGAGCTGTCATAGTGGCTGTTTGTGTGAGGAACGCTGATTACAAATATATTATTTTCTCTCTGCAGTTTCTTTTTCATCATTTTCCAGTCTGTCGCTTCTTCTTTTCTTCTTGCATGTCTATCACCATCGTTTAGTCTCCATATTCTTAATTTCTCCTCTATTTCTTTACTTTTCTTGATTCAGGGAGCTTCGACTTCTTCAAAGGCTCTTAGCGTACATGCTCATCAAAGCGAGTCTCCTCAGGTCTCTCTGTTGAGCGCTTAAGGAAGAGAGACACGTCACTTTTATTAAACCTTCCCACGGTGCTGAACTTCAGAGCAAATCTGGCAACCCTGCCCTTATGAGCTTAAGCTGAGGTCACGCTAGGCTTTGAGCATCTGAAATTACTTCAAACCCCACAACACTGCAAAAAAGACAGCTTTTGGGTTTGTGCGCTCTTTGAATTCAGCCAAAAATCTGTGACGTTTACATTCTATAAATCAAATGTCTTTGCACTACGCAGCACAGTGTTTGCCGAACTTCAGCTTTGGTTAGCTGATCAAATGTGTATGAATGGAAGGGAATGGAGCAGTTTGTTTGTTTGTTTTTCTTCAGAGTTCTCTTGATTAAATTCATCATATAAATGTCATGACATGGTTTGAAATGTCATGTCACCAGTTTTATTTAAGTGTAATTGAGATACCTTTTGTCCTTTTTTAATAGTTTTAAAAATATATCTATATAGTTTTTTATATTTTATTTCAGTTTTAGTTATTTTAGTACATCAAGTTAAAGGTGCAGTAAACAAATATTTGAAATCAACCCAAAAAACCTACCCCTCCCTTGATTGCTCCGCCACCCAAAATGCACGAAAACGCAATGCATTGGATGTCTCTTTATCATAGATGAAGCGAAGCAAAATAATACTTTATGAAAAATAAAGCGAAGATGAAGGACGAACGACAAGGTAGAAAATAAAATGAACATACAGTATAGAGTTCAAGCAAGAGTTGGTTGTTAATCGCCTGCAGCGATTCTGGTTCTGTGAAACATAGAAACACCATGTTACTCACGTATGGAGCAGAAACAACACAGCCTCTGCATCCTTTTCTAATATATACATGAGTCCTAAAGATATTGCCTGATATTCCTCTGATCTTTCTCTTTTGTAAAGTCTCGCAGCCATCTCTCTTTCTAGTCTTTTTTTCAAATCTCCCTCTTGCTCACTCTCTCTCCTCCCCTATTATGAGTGGACACGCCCCCTACTGCTGATTGGCTCACTCTCTCTCCTCCCCTATCATGAGTGGACATTCCCCCTACTGCTGATTGGCTCACTCTCTCTCCTCCCCTATCATGAGTGGACACTCCCCCTTCTGCTGATTGGCTCACTCTCTCTTCTCCCCTATCATGAGTGGACATTCCCCCTACTGCTGATTGGCTCACTCGCTCTCCCCTATCACGAACAGACACTCCGCCTACTGCTGATTGGCTCACTCTCTCTTCTCCCCTATCATGAGTGGACACTCCGCCTACTGCTGATTGGCTCACTCGCTCTCCCCATCACGAACGGACACTCCGCCTACTGCTGATTGGCTCACTCTCTCTCCTCCCCTATCATGAGTGGACACTCCCCCTTCTGCTGATTGGCTCACTCTCTCTCCTCCCCTATCACGAACGGACACTCCGCCTACTGCTGATTGGCTCACTCTCTCTCCTCCCCTATCACGAACGGACACTCCGCCTACTGCTGATTGGCTCACTCTCTCTCCTCCCCTATCACGAACGGACACTCCGCCTACTGCTGATTGGCTCACTCGCTCTCCCCTATCACGAACGGACACTCCGCCTACTGCTGATTGGCTCACTCTCTCTCCTCCCCTATCATGAGTGGACACTCCCCCTTCTGCTGATTGGCTCACTCTCTCTCTTCCCCATCTTCCCCATCACGAGTGGACACTTCCCCTACTGCTGATTGGCTCACACTCTCTCCTCCCCTATCATGAATGGACATTCCCCCTACTGCTGATTGGCTCACTCTCTCTCCCCTATCATGAGTGGACATTCCCCCTACTGCTGATTGGCTCACTCTCTCTCCCCTATCACCAGTGGACACTCCCCCTACTGCTGATTGGCTCACTCTCTCTCCCCCCCTATCATGAGTGGACATTCCCCCTACTGCTGATTGGCTCACTCTCTCTCCCCTATCATGAGTGGACACTCCGCCTACTGCTGATTGGCTCACTCTCTCTCCCCTATCACCAGTGGACACTCCGCCTACTGCTGATTGGCTCACTCTCTCTCCCCCCCCTATCATGAGTGGACACGCCCCCTACTGCTGATTGGCTCACTCTCTCTCCTCCCCTATCACGAGTGGACATTCCCCCTACTGCTGATTGGCTCACTCTCTCTCCTCCCCTATCATGAGTGGACACTCCCCCTTCTGCTGATTGGCTCACTCTCTCCTCCCCTATCATGAGTGGACATTCCCCCTACTGCTGATTGGCTCACTCTCTCTCCCCTATCACGAGTGGACACTCCGCCTACTGCTGATTGGCTCACTCTCTCTCCACTATCACGAACGGACACTCCGCCTACTGCTGATTGGTTCACTCCCTCTCCTCCCCATCACGAGTGAAAAACTTCCCCTACTGCTGATTGGCTCACTCTCTCTCTCCTCCCCTATCATGAGTGGACATTCCCCCTACTGCTGATTGGCTCACTCTCTCTCTCTCCCCTATCACCAGTGGACACTCCGCCTACTGCTGATTGGCTCACTCTCTCTCCCCTATCACGAGTGGACACTCCGCCTACTGCTGATTGGCTCACTCTCTCTCCTCCCCATCACGAGTGGACACGCCCCCTACTGCTGATTGGCTCACTCTCTCTCCCCTATCATGAGTGGACATTCCCCCTACTGCTGATTGGCTCACTCTCTCTCCCCTATCACCAGTGGACACTCCGCCTACTGCTGATTGGCTCACTCTCTCTCCTCCCCTATCATGAGTGGACATTCCCCCTACTGCTGATTGGCTCTTTCCTCCCCTATCATGAGTGGACACTCCGCCTACTGCTGATTGGCTCTTTCTCTCCTCCCCTATCATGAGTGGACACTCCCCCTTCTGCTGATTGGCTCACTTTCTCTCCCCTATCACGAGTGGACACTCCCCCTTCTGCTGATTGGCTCACTCTCTCTCCTCCCCTATCACGAGTGGACACGCCCCCTACTGCTGATTGGCTCACTCTCTCTCCCCTATCACCAGTGGACACTCCGCCTACTGCTGATTGGCTCATTCTCTCTCCTCCCCTATCATGAGTGGACACTCCCCCTTCTGCTGATTGGCTCTTTCTCTCCTCCCCTATCATGAGTGGACACTCCGCCTACTGCTGATTGGCTCACTCTCTCTCCTCCCCTATCAGGAGTGGACACTCCCCCTTCTGCTGATTGGCTCACTCTCTCCCCTATCACGAGTGGACACTCCCCCTTCTGCTGATTGGCTCACTCTCTCTCCTCCCCTATCACGAGTGGACACGCCCCCTACTGCTGATTGGCTCACTCTCTCTCCCCTATCATGAGTGGACATTCCCCCTACTGCTGATTGGCTCATTCTCTCTCCCCTATCACCAGTGGACACTCCGCCTACTGCTGATTGGCTCATTCTCTTTCCTCCCCTATCATGAGTGGACACTCCCCCTTCTGCTGATTGGCTCTTTCTCTCCTCCCCTATCATGAGTGGACACTCCGCCTACTGCTGATTGGTAGGCCTGTCACGATAACAAATTTTGCTGGACGATAAATTGTCCAAAAAATTATTGCGATAAACGATAATATTGTCGTTCTGAGACCATTTACATCTAAAATAATGATAATGGCATAATAATGCAGGTACACCTTTTCGAAGATCAATAAACTTTTATTTCTAAAGACTATTTAACACTGAAAATGGAAAACATTTTAAATATCCACAATAAATGAACAAAACAACCAAAAACAATAAATAAAATGGATGTAAACAAAACCCGACCGTACGATAAATTATTTGTTATTAAAGCATTAACACACAAACCACTGTTAATTTAACATAAAAGCAAGCATATACTGCGTGCATGGTTTGGCATGACTGAATGCACGCAAAGTGCGATCCCTTAATAATTCCTAAAAAGCTGACAGTTCATCGCGATCTCACACATCTCTGTTATTATCAATGAAGCTGACTGCACAATGAATCTTTCATAATATTCACACTTTGTTTGTTATAATTAGAGGATTTGCCAGCATACAGAATTCAGCACTGAACAAAAAGTCCGTTTTGAGCGGTGAGGGGAGTCTATCTTAAATGCTTCTGATTGGCCATTGCGTTCAAGAAATCAACATGATTGGCTACATCGCTCAATGCTGCAAACATGTTATGAATAGAAACTCTGGCCTGTAAATCGTTTCAATTTTCTTTTAGTTGTTCTTGTTGCTTTTCTTCAACAGATGAATAAAAATCTATTTGTTTTTTATATGTTTTATTCATAGATATTTCTAGTTTGCGGGAGTCCCGCGAATCGTTTTATTCTCCCGCAGCCCGCACACACAGAGTGAGTGCATTACCGCCCGCGCTCGGCCATCAGATCTAGTGCTGCGCCGCACCAAAGGCCGCACTATTGCGTTGGGAGTGCACGTCTCTAGAAGTTCGGGCTCGGGCAGAGAATCTAAGCTCTAGTTCACGCTAAGGAACCGAGAGTTGTCATCCAGTCTCTTTGGTAGAGAGAGAGAGAGAGACGAGGAAAACAAACAAGTATGCAAATGGAAATTATCGCGACCGGAAAAATTATCGAGCTCATTTTTTTTATCGTGCGATTAATTCATTTATCGACTATCGCGACAGGCCTACTGATTGGCTCACTCTCTCTCCTCCCCTATCATGAGTGGACACTCCCCCTACTGCTGATTGGCTACAAGTGGGTTGTGCTGCTCGGTCTGATCCACTTTACACATCGTTTCTCAGAAATCGCTTACTGCACCTTTAAACTAAATGAAAAAGTAATGTAAAAGTAATGCATTACAAAACTATTCTGTTTCTCCCTAAAAAAGTAACTAATTACAGTACATTGCTTGAAAAGTTAGTTGAAAGTAATGTTTTTGTTATTTTTTGTTATTTTTGTCTGTTCCGATGTATGCGTTAGTGTGCATGTTTAAATACATTTTAATTCAGTAGTTTTAAATATGTTTAAAGGGGTCATATAATGCCATTTTTGTACAAGCTAATGTGATTCTTTAGGGTCTAAATTAAAAGTTTGTAATATACTTTAATTAAAAATTCTCATTAGTATTGTAAGAAAACACTTATTTTACCTGGTCAAAAACAGCTCTGTTTTCAGCACGCCGTTTCAGTGCATATGACTTTAAATGATAATGAGCTTTGCTGACCCCGCCTCTCTGTTCTGTGTGTACACCGTTTGTAACACAATAACACAATAACCATAACGCGTTGTTCAGTATAAACGTGGGATTATGAATTATATTGAGAACGTCATACATAGAAAACATGCCGTAATGTACCCTGAGTGTAAACCTTACACTCAGGGTACTGCATGATTCATTGTGAAGCATGCAGCTAGTGATTTGCAAAGATTAATATATTAATATAAAGTTTAAGAAAACGTTACACTCACTTCAGTTGTTCTAGAGGTTCAGCAGGAACACGAATATCTGGTACCGATCCTTTTTTCATGACCAGCTTCATAGCAAATCCAGCTCATACTGATCCTCGTTTATAAAGCAGTCTGGTGAGAAATGATTCGCGCAAACATGAGAGCATTGACGTTGCTCGTGGGGAATATTCCCTTCGAAAACAAACTCAGCCACTGCGTCTTCAGCGGTTCGGATTTAGGAACATTAAAATGACTGCTGTGTTCGTTATTACACCCAAGAACAGAAAACCACAATCGCTTAGACGCCATTCTGCTCATAGACAGTGCTCCAGCATATCAACAATGACCGCGCCGGTCCACGCAGACTATGATTGACAGCTCGCTCACGAGCGAGGGCGGGTCTGTGTTGAAACGCTCCTGTCAATCAACAATCGTGGGAGGGGCTTTCGAGCTTGTGACGTCACACGGTCGAACGGCTTGATTTGAGGCAGAGGAAAACATATAAGGAGATTAAAACAAAAACACTGGATGGATTTTTATCATTTTATGATGGGTTGTGTACAGACACTGCCAACACACATTTCAGTACAATCAACTTGTAAAAGTGCATGTACCATTATATGACCCCTTTAAGCAAAGTAATAATGTTGAAAAATAATGTTCGTTACTATTCTAGCCCAAGTAATGTTCATAAAAAAGTAACTCAAATATTAATGTCTAAATATATAAAGTTAAGGGTTGCTTCACTCGTCAAAAAAAGTTATCTGATTACATAAATGTCACTTGTAATGCATTACCCCCAATACTGACAGTGGAAAAGACTGATGAGTTATCGTTATATATGATTGTCATTTTTTGTGTTGCAGTGCTGGTCAGTTTTCGAGGGACGGTGCAGCATGGCTTGCCTTTGGAGATCGGTGACACGGTCCAGATCCTGGAGAAATGTGAAGGTGAATACATGAGTGCTGATGCCAGCCACTGTCGTCAAAACCATCTTTTACATTTATTTCATTGGTATAAACCCAGTGTTTACACCAGTTTGGACCGGCTTAAATTGCAAAATGGTAAAGATGGACAATGCTGTCCTATTACTTGCACAAGGTGGTTATTGTCACAGGTAGACTAACTTGCCCAACATGAAAGTGTCCAAAACATTATTCTGGTAATTCAGTGATAGTTTTAACAGGAAAATTAAGCTGATTTAAATAGGCTTAGCTGGTATAGGCTTTTGAGGATAATGTTGGTCACCAGTATATGGTGTGGCTTCTTAATTAACTTAACCAGCAGGACTTCCTTTTCAAACTAGCTTTATCAGGAAGTCCATGCATGTTGAAAGTCTTCATAAGCTAAGTAGGGCTAAAACTATCAATTATTTAGATTTTTGACTAATCTAATCTAAAATAGAGTAAAAGATTAAACTGAAATAAAATTAAACCTATAGTAATAGTAATTGTATTCTAATAGTATCCTTAAATAACACTGCAATGAAACCAATTTTTGAAAATACTGTTTACTGGCCTTCAATGAACTACATACAAATCTATTTATATGAGAGGGTTTGTGTATGCAAAGTTAAAAATATAATATAATTAGTGAGAAACCAGCAATAACAATCCAAAATAAACTGGCGTGGTAAGTCATTCTAGTCTAAGATGGTCTTTTCACCAGGGTTGGCTTGATTTGATAAACTGCTGACACAGACACCTGTACCACCTCACAGACGGGAGGATTTCAAATCAGTCTTTTTTTGTGACCCACACTCGACTCCTTCGTTTCCTGTTTCCACCCTTTGAAGACACACTCCTTTGTTCTCTGGGTGCACTCGTTTCCTGTTTTTTTGAGTAAGAAAACCGGTTTCGGTTGGAGAACACCCAGTAACATTGTGATGGAGAATCTTAAACAGTAGATATGAACCTACATAATCATTAGTTCCTGACTGACTGTAGGTGTTAATTATCAGATGAGGGGTCGTGTTTCTGTATTTAGCAGCTATTACACTCTTTACCGTAAGTGCAGAGGTGATGCAGGCCCCTGTTTTTCACACCTTCGAACTGTGCTTCTCGGCTTTTTGCCAGGAAGCACAGTAGTCTGTGTGCTGGTTTGCAGTGGGCAGAAGGTTCATCTGTGCTGGAGATGATTAGATAACAGTGGTAGTGCAGGCCGTCAGAGTCTAAGTCAGGGGTCGGCAACCCAAAATGTTGAAAGAGCCATATTGGACCCCAAAAAAAAATCTGTCTGGAGCCGCAAAAAATTAAAAGCTTTATATAAGGATTATAATGAAGGCAACACATGCTGTAAGTGGTATATTAGCTTTATTAGTATCAAAATGATAAGTAGGCTATAAATTAGAGCTTAGATCGGGCCCAAAAAATCAAGCCCGGCCCGACACATTAAACGTAATTATGAGCCCGAACCCGATTTTAACCCGACCATTTTTTAATGCGTGGGTCGTTATAACTGACGTTCTCAACTTTCTCTCTCCCGCCCGCAACATTTATGTTTTGTCCCGCTCCCGCCTGCAAATAGACTTTTTTCTGTACCTCCAAATACTTTCAAGTTAGCCTACGTGTCGCCACGATACATCCTCCTGATAAATTATTTGTTATTAAAGCATTAAAACACAAACCACTGTTAATTTAACATAAAAGCAACCAGTTTACTGCGTGCATGGTATGGCATGACTGAATGCTCGAAAGTGCGCTCTCTTAATAATTCCTAAAAAGCTGACAGTTCATCGTGATCTCACACATCTCTGTTATTATCAATGAAGCTGACTGCACAATGAATCTTTCATAATATCCACACTTTGTTCGTTATAATTAAATGATTTGCCAGCATACAGAATTCAGCACTGAAGAAAAAGTCAGTTTTGAGCGTGAGGGGAGTCTATCTTAAATGCTTCTGATTGGCCATTGCGTTCAAGAAATCAACACATATGTCTGTGATTGGCTACATCGCTCATCGCTGCAAACATGTTATGAATAGAAATTCTGGCCTGCAAATCGTTTCTATTTTGTTTTAGTACAGTGAGTGCATTACCACACGCGCCGCGTTTGCACTCGGCCATCAAATCTAGTCCCGCGCTGCACTCTATTGCGTTGGGAGTGCTCAGCTATCTTTATCTTTTTCCCCTTGGGATCCATGGCCCATGACACACCCGCCGGTTAGTTTGTTTGTTTGTCAGCCACCGGTCTAGCATCACGCCGATCTGACAGACACGTGTGTCACAGTCTATGACGTAAATTCTTCGTTGACAGAAATGTTGAAATTAAATATTTATTATACACATTTTTACAACGTTGAAAAACCTAGAATGTTTGTCATGTTTTTCCTCCTACAGAAATTATATTAAAACAAAAAATATTTTTTCCATTTTCAAATTTTTGAAAAAGCTCCAGGGAGCCACTAGACTAGCCGCATGCGGCTCTAGAGCCGCGGGTTGCCGACCCATGGTCTAAGTGAAGCTGATGTTGAAAGTAACTTATTGGTCAAATCATTGCCTAGTCTCAATACACTCTTAAAGGGATACTCCACTTTTTTTGGAAATAGGCTTATTTTACAACTCCCCCAGAGTTAAACTGTTGAGTTTTACCGTTTTTGAATCCATTCAGCCGATCTCCGGTTCTGGCGGTACCACTTTTAGCATAGCTTAGCATACATCATTGAAGTGGACAAGACCATTAGCATTTCTCAAAAATAAATGACCAAAGTGTTTCGATATTTTTCCTATTTAAAACTTGACTCTTCTGTAGTTACATCGTGCACTAAGACCGACGGAAAATGTAAAGTTGCGATTTTCTAGGCTGATATGGCTAGGAACTATACTCTCATTCCTGCGTAATAATCAGCAGGCGTAATGATATGACGCAGCGCCTGAAAATAGTCCCCAGCTCGGTAACTTCCAACATGACCGGGACTAAGTGCCTGCGCCTGCTGCTCTCATGGTACGGCAGTAAAGTTTCTTGATTATTACGCAGGAATGAGAGTATAGTTTTATAGTTTCGCCAGAACCGGAGATTGGCTGAATGGATTCAAAAACGGTAAAACTCAACAGTTTAACTCTGGGAGTGGAGTATCCCTTTAAAAGTAAAGGTTCTATATAGAATTTTAAAGTCGTCATGGAATAAAAACTTACCCTATTTACTTTGTTAGCGCAAATTACTAGTCTTGTGGTGAACAATTAATCCGTGCAAATTAATAAACAGAAAAAAATGTGTTTGCTGTGGTAATCTTTAATCATAATCTGACCATTTGCATTCGCTCTGGAATCGCGTTCTTTCTCCGATGAAGTCAGTTTAACGGCTTGGGTTAAATCCTTAACCGTTCCCCCCCCCCCCCTGGAGAAAAGTCGGTTGCAACTTCTGGTTCACGGGTGACTTTAAAGGTTCTGTCTGGCACTTCATATAGAACCTTTTAGGGCTTCCCATCATGGGATCATTTTATGGATTTAATTATGATTAATTATTTTTGTTTTAATTCATTTTTAATTCTAATTAAATTTTATGAATTGAGCACAGAATAACCTGTTAAACATGAACGTATTATGCAATCATTTAATACATTTCTCCTTATATGAATCTTTTGGCCTAAAGGGTTCTTTGAACACCTAAAGAATTCTTTAAAATTGAATCAAGAACCCCTGGGTTCTATATAGAACCACATTGAACCTTTTTTATAAAGCCAGTCTCAGACTACAGTAGTTTAGCCCGATTTATCCCCAAATTACCCTTCCCAAAAATCTGAGAATTATATTGCCCAGTACCTTGGGCGGTTGCGATGTTCGGATCAGATTATCTATGCGAGTCGCTTACCGATCAAACAATGTTTGATATTATCGGGTTGGCCCCGATTAGTCTGTGAGCACATCAGGGCCAACCCGATAATATCAAACATGTTTAATATTTACGATTTTAAATCAGGATGATTATGACCGATTACTTCAGTACTTTGTACGTCAGTACTGTGCATGTCAGTACTTGCTGTAAAATTGTTCCCTTTGTGCATGATACAACCAGATTTAAAAGACAAAGTTAAATGCTTAATTAAAATTTGGGCCGATTAACATTTTTCATAACAACGGTCAAAAACACATACAAATACAGGTGTTTAGGGAGCATCTAAAAAATATAGGCTTTAATCTTCTGATTTAATCCTGACGGATGACATCTATGAATGGAAACAAAAACCGGTCCGGTGCACTCTGACCAATGAGAGGACAGTTTACTTTCATGTGACTTGTATTAACAAATTGTTACAAGCAACATTGTTACAATTTTAAAAAGCTGTTTTGGAACAAACCAAACAATCTACAGGTCTTAAAATGAGACTAAGTTCAGTTGAGTAAATAAAATAAAATATGCCACCAAGTTCCTACATTATGTGATAGTAAAACATGTTTAGAGTTGTGTTTATTGTACATGGTACATCTTCAGCAAAACAAATGCTACAATTGCCAATTTGTTTCTATAGATGCCGTATTCAGTGCTACAGAATATGAAATAGTAGTAGTTTTCACTGCATTTGCACATACATTTGTCCTCTCTTTCTAAGAGAACATTTCAACATTACCTACTGTGTTTTGTTAGATAACGTCCTTTGAAAAGGCTTCAGTCAAGACACATTAGGCCGATATTAAAGATGAAAGTCACAGACATGTTTTGTGTTTCAGGTTGGTACAGAGGATTCATCCTCAAGAACCCGAATGCCAAGGTAAGCAGCTGCCTCTTTGTCTTTTATCAGGCCTGTCAGTGTCGGGTGCTATTTTCAGTTGCTGAAATACCACAGCGAAACGCACGGATCAAAGCCAGTCTCTCTCTTTATTTCTGTCTTTTTGTTCCCTTGATTATTAGTAGACTTATTCACTTTATTTTGATTTGTTTATCTCTTTCTTTTTAGGGCATTTTCCCATGCAACTACATCCATCTAAAGAATGCACACATCAAGAATAAAGGGTGAGTTGAAGGAAAGGATGGCAAACCCTCCAAATTGCAGAGAATTCAGCTTGGTTAATCTGCCGTTTCTGTGTTTACTGTAGTAAATCTCCCCCTATATGGAAACTTTAAACTGTGATATTAATAACATTTGCGTACTCGTAGATATCCAGCATCTCTGTATAGTGATATTAATAACATTTGCGTACTCGTAGATATCCAGCATCTCTGCATAAAGTGCTAACATGCACATTTACACATATGCTCGTTACTGCAATAAAGCCACCTGAACCGTTTGCAGTCTGCAAAAAAAGTAATTCCAATGATGTTTGTGTTGCACCACTAAACTGTCCGTTTTCACATGACATGATTTGTATTTTTCAATGAGAAAACGTTCAGTGTGACATTAGATTGACAGTATGTTAGCTTGATTACTGCAATGAGTGCAATCCTTTGTGTTAGCTTGTTAAATTCAGAGTGAATGGCAATCAAACCTATGAGAACTCATGCAATTCATACATATCTGGCAATGTTATTGTTTTGCCCACTTTTGTATTCTGCATCCATGCAATATAAGCAAAGTTTGGTTTTCTAGATTTTATAACTTTTTAAAAAAAATTATTGGTGTACGGATATCTGAGACTGAACATAATGCTAAATGAATGTAGCGACGGTGAACAGAAGGAAAACGCCACCGCTCCACTATACATCTGCTTTTTCCTTTGATTAACGTATTGTATAACAAGCGCAGAACCAGATGAGGTGTATCTCATATCTGTTGTGCTGTGTGTCGCCCACATGTGACTCACAGGCAGTTTGAGACGGTGGTGCCGACTGAAGACTCTGTCATTACGGAGATGACGTCCACCCTGAGGGACTGGGGCGCCATGTGGAAGCAGCTCTTTGTGGTAAATACTGTTTGGGCAAACACAGCAGTCCGCCCACAGCCACACACTGCCTACGTGAACTCTGGGTACACAGATGCTGATGGGCGGAATATATTATATGTATTTTAGCTGCTGATGCGGGGGAAACTGTATTTGAATTATTTCTACACCAGGTCATTATATATCAGTGTTACAGCAATATAGCCCATTATTAAAGCTGCAACTTTTCAGTGGCTCTTTCCTTTTGTTTACCCTAATAGAAAAACGAAGGAGATCTGTTTCACAGACTGTGGCACGTGATGAATGAAATTTTGGACCTCAGGCGGCAGGTTTTGGTGGGTCACCTGACCCACGATCGCATGAGGGATGTCAAACAGCACATCACGGCCCGTCTGGACTGGGGCAATGAGTGAGTACAGCATCACCTGTGTGACGTAATAAAGCGACAGGTTGAATCTCAAAACACCCATCATGAACATGCTCAAGTCATATTTCACACAAATATGAAAAAAAAGAATTATATTTTATTCTTCATGAAGAAAATAATTACTTTAAATTTATCTTACTGTAATTCCCCCCCAAATTTTATTGTACATAATTTTAAAAAAGGTAATATATTTTAATGAATACTTATAAATCAATATTAATTTCCCTACTGTTCAAAAGTTTGGGGTCTGTAAAAGTGTTGAGTATTTTGTTTAAAGTTTATTATACTCACCAAGGCTGCATACAATAAAAATAATAAAATACTGTAAAAAATACAGTAAAACAGCAATATTAAATTTTTTTGTTACAATTTAAAATAAGAGTTTTCTACTGTATTATATTTTAAGATGTAGTTTATATATAATTTATTCCTATGACCAACGCACAATATAATTTATTTAGGGCTGTCAAATGATTAATCGTGATTAATCACATCCAAAATAAAAGTTTTTTTTACATAATATATGTGGGTGCACTGTGTATAATTATTTTGTATATATATAAATACACACACATGCATGTATATTTAAGAAAAAAATATAATTTATATATAAAATATTTATATTTATATCTAATATAAATTATAAATCTATATACACTATCTACATGAAAATATTTCTTAAATATATACAAGCATGTGTGTGTATTTATATATATAAAATAATTATACACAATGCAACCACATATATTATGTAAAAAAAACTTTTATTTTGGATGTGATTAATCACGATTAATCATTTGACAGCCCTAAATTTATTATAAGCATGTGTTGCAGGTTTGTCGTCTGCCTTTTAAATGTTCAAGCTCTTTAAAGCAGGATGGATTCTGATTGGCTGTCAATGTTTTTATTGTTCATCAGTTGGGAAAAATCATTCTGAAAGTGATTCCAACGATATTGTTTCTCTGTGGCATTATCGTTATATTTGTGATCTGGACTCTGCTATGCTTTTATATTTAGAAAGATTTTTAGAACTATATCTTTGACCCTGTTTACACTTGGAATTAAGATGCATTTTGGTTGATTGGATCACAAGTGGATGACACTAAACGGGTTTAAAAGGGGACTAAAACGTTTTGAGCTTGTCTGCTCTCTATCACTTCCAGAGGTAGTCGAAAACGGATTTGACCGGATTGCTTTCATAGTGTAAACATTCATGTAGTCGAATGCGTTCGAACAGACCGTCTACTCTCCGCCTACTGACCTTATGTGTAAACATTATGGGAAGTGTGCTGGCCAGACTGGATTTAAACTTAAAGACCCAAGTTTGGTTTGAAGAGCTTACCCAAGCACAATGTTCTCTCGCCATTCCTGGTTTCGAACACTCACTGCGTTTGTCGTGGTCTCGCTGCTTTCAGAGCAGAAATAAAAGCTGTGGCTGGAAGCTCTCCGTATGTTTTTCCGTCGTCTCCTTGCACGTTCATATGTAAATTGCGTGAGCTTATTTTGTCCATTGATCGAAAGATCTGAAAATGCCCATACATTTACCCGCCCATAGAACCTCCCCTCGAAGAAATCAGGACATAAGTGGTTGAAAGTGGACAAAGGAGTAAACAGGAATGTGTCCAATCGACCAAAATGCATCTTAATACCAGCTGTAAACAGGGCCTTTATCGTTATTGTTATAGTTATCGTCCTTGCAGTGAACGGGCTTGGTAATGGTAATGGTAATGCTGTACGGTTTCCGTCCTTTCACAGGCAGCTGGGTTTGGACCTGGTACCAAGGAGAGAGTTCAGCATGGTGGACCCGGATGAAATCAGCGTCACTGAGCTCTATCGACTGGTACGTCTGTTTTGCTGCGTTATCATACGACCACGTTCCTGACTCAAGAGTTTATCGCCTCAGAAAGTTTCCCGATTTAGCCACTTAATCCGGTTCCATTAAACGTAAGAGGCACGAGATGAAAGCCTCACGCTCTACCATCAGCTCGAGTAACAGGCCCTATGGGGAAAATGACAGTAATTCTGAGACACACTGACAAGATACGCCGCAGAAAATTACAGTTGTCATGGATGTGGAAGTCTGGTTGCCAGCTGGAGGGGTTGTTGACAGCGGGGAGTCTCTGCTGTGATATAATTGAGCTATGCGAAGCACATTGGAGCATTACTTAAGCTAAATGTGACCTGAAATGTCCCCATACTGTGTAATGTAATGTAATAACCCTCCGCAGCTCCAGACGGACTCCATTACCGCACCCTGTATGTGGTTTATGTGGCGGGCACACACACTTTTGCCATCAGCTGCGTGTGAGATGAAACACAAGGTGTATGTTTGCAACATGCAAATTGCTGACGACCCAAACTTTTTTATTTGAACACGAATCTCAAAAGTTGTAACAGCTTTATTAAAAGATCTTTAAGGTTTTATTTAAAATTAGAACGGGTGTGAATGACTGAATGAATGACTATCGAAGCTAAAATGGGTTGGTTGGTTTCGGGGGTTGGGGGTAAATGAGTTCTTGGCAACAGTTATTGATTTATTTTTTGTTATTTTGTGCTATGATGGTCTAGTTTAGCTGTGATTGAATAGTAGGCTCAACAGGATGGCGTTCTGTGTGTGTTTAGACGGAGCTCATTACCTTTGACACATACCCAATGTGCTGTGATGAATAGTGTGGGAGTGAATCAGGTCACCCCGTCTCACCACACACACTTTAATTAGTCCTGAGGATTTAGACATTACCACAAATGTGCGTGTGTGAAAGAAACTGGGAGATTGGGAGTGGGAAAACTTAGCCAGGAACAATGAATACACAATAAATTGGACAATCATAGTTGCTTTCACTTTTTAATGCAATGTTCATGATAATTATTACCCCACACACGCTTGATCAGGACACAGGTGGTCTTTGTTTGGAGTCCTTGATGTGAAAGTAAGCGGTTTAAGAAGTCTAGAACCTACCGTAATGTAATCTGACCTGACCTGCCAAACGGGAAATAAAGTCTTTATTGAAATTCCAGTGCTTTATCTTTTTAGCCTATTCATTCCCCATTAAAAGCTTTGGTTAATGTAATTTCTTGTAAAGGAGAAATTGCTGCTCTCTTTGGTCCTCTTTCTTCATTTATTAAAGTTGGCATGAAAGGGAAGTTGCGATAGTCTTTTCTTCCCTATTGTGACGTATATCCGAGGGGAAATGGCTTCTCGAATAAAAAAAAAAAAATGCAGGGCTTTTGTCCATCGGGAATTGATTGGATGGTTGTGTTTTGCTATTGGTCGATCTCATGTGACTGACAGGTTGCCCCGCCCTCGCGTCAGTATACATGTC
This sequence comes from Rhinichthys osculus, assembly GCA_029959095.1. Taxonomy (NCBI): domain Eukaryota; kingdom Metazoa; phylum Chordata; class Actinopteri; order Cypriniformes; family Leuciscidae; genus Rhinichthys; species Rhinichthys osculus. Next base: position 39,469,501 of record JARWKJ010000013.1, read on the forward strand.
AGCAGAGACGAGACGAGAGGCTGCGAGAGTGAGGGGAAGTTATTCAGATTAAACATTATGAGGGCACATGAATTAAAAATAATGTGCACTGATAAATCATTTATAATAAATACTGCAGTATTCCATAAAAATGTAATATTTTCCAATTTTATGGTGACTTAAATGTACTTAAATGCTTCTGTTTTAAATCACACATCACCTTACAATCAGTCGAAACCCAATTTGTGGATGCAATTGAGGTATTTAACATTTTCACATACCATGTATTGTAAAAATACAACTATTTCACGTGTTAGCATCTCGATAAATACGTTACCTTAAAATGCATGACTACTTTTATGTTTTACTACTAATGTAGCTTCAACTGTAAAAAACAACAACAAAAAAACATTGTACTTATTTGAGTAAGTACAATGTAACTACGTCACCTTAAAATAAAGTAAAATAAATTCTGTTTTCAACATGGTTTGTGAGACATTAATTGTAAATGACTGCTTATTTACTTGAATAATTGCTTTTAAAACTTCCAATGCTAATTAAGTAAGCAATACTTAAAGGTTACATCATTAGTATTATAAGTTTTTAAATTAAAGTGTGTTCATTAGTGTCTATCTATGTCGTCCTCATGCATACACACAGCATCACAGAGAGAGCATATGCACTGTCCCGTTGGCCTTTTTATATTTCACATCACACCTGTTCACACCTCGGTGTCCTCACACTGAGTGCAGTTCAACGACTACACAATCCCAAGTGAGAAGTGTGTTTGTTACACAACAAAGGTGTGAATGTGCACTTAAAAGGAGCATGTGTGCAGTGATGTGCGTGCACGTGTATTTGTGTGTGTGCGCGCGCATTTGACATTGCTCTCTGTGGTGTCATTGCAAAGAAAGGAGCATAATAACTGAAGCAAATTAGATTTGGCCGGCTGTAAAGGAGCCGTGCTGTGAACATGGAGCTACTGGAATTCAATGGAATATTCAATGCATTTATGCTTACGTTATGCACAGCTTTCCCTGCTTTTCTGGGTATTAAAAAGACATAATGCAAAGTTAGAGCTTTATTTGGTGTTTACATGCATTGCGAATGCTTTTTTTCTCTTGCTCTATTAAAAAATGGTTGCATCACATGTAATAATCTCTATGTGTTGGAATGGATAGATGGAGCATCGGCACCGGAAGAAAGAAACTCCGACTCCTGTCAGCACACATCACATGTTTGTCCATTTGAAGAGTCTGATGAGCTCGAACCTGGGTGAAGAACTGGAGGTCTTCTTCTTTATCTATGATAGTCGAGAGAACAAACCGCTCAGGTGAGCATCTAACTATTCCTTTATACGGTTGTGTGATTTGTCAGCTCATACACTACCGTTAAAACGTTTGGGGTTTGTAAGATTGTTTAATGATTTCTAATATGCTGATTTGCTGCTCAAGAAACATTTCTTATTATTACCAAAGTCCTTTTAGGCAAGTCATGCCACTCGGCCGCCATCTTGGCAACGCCTCCGGGCAGCTATTTCGGACTAACAAGACCAGGCTCCTATCTAAATGAATGGGCAGTGTCAGAACTGCACTTTCACTGGTCACCGGGACATAAAAACTGCTTGTATAGAAACAGCAGTAAAATATGATAAAAATCACTGAAAAAGTTTGATGACTTTGCCCCAAAATAAGGTTTAAAAGGTCTTTTTCCCCACAGGTTATACGTTTACTACGCATGCGCAAGGGTTCACGTCTCCGCTGTCGCAAACCTCAACTGTGCGCATGCGTCAGTGGAACCAGACGATAGACTTACATGTTTCCCGGCTTGACTGTTAAAAGCAGACGATTGGCTTTCCAGCGGGAGGGGCGGGGCATGTGCATACATATGCCCCACCCTATATAGGGTTTTCCCTATATAGTTGTATTGAGGATTGAGGAAGTGGCATGTCTCTATATAAATTGTCTCTGTTATTACTAATGTTGAAAACAGTTGTGCTGCTTAATATTTTCCGTGGAAACCATGATATTTTTCCTTCAAGATTCTTTGATAAATAGATTTAATAGTTATTTATTTGAAGCAGTTTTTGGAGCGTTGTTGTAAAGAAAAGTCTTCCTTTTGTGGAGAAATGTCCTATTTGTGTCCTGAACCAGGATGTGCTCTTCAATCATAACCTCATTACGCGTGCTTCCTCCTTTGTTTGTCCCGGCCACTGCCAGACAGATGAAAAACAAATAAACAGTTTTCATCAGGGAAACACACCTGCAGTTGAGGCTGTGAGAGCCTTCAGATGGTGTGTGTGTGTGTGTACCTGTTTATATCATCTAATGGATAATTACAGTCTCTAACCGTCTCGGCAGCTGCTCTGTGGCGCTTGCTCACATACATTGTCTCCATGTTTGTTTCCCTCTATTCATTGATTGGAGTTTTTCCATCAGTCTATAGTCATGAAGGAGAATATTAATGTGGCCCTGATCCATCAACGATTTCCCTACCTGCTTAGATGGCTGATTTCCAGTTAATTATTTGTCTTTTTTTTGTTTCCATATGAAAGGGTGGCACTCACTTTTTTTCAGACTAGCCTGCTGCCTGCAGCTTCAAATCTGTTCAATGTCCAGCGATGACAGGTCCTGTGGATTTAATCAAACTGCAGTGAATAGGGGATCACTGGGGCTCTATCCCAATTTGAATATTTGACACTGTAATAATAATAATAATAATAATAATTCATTACATTTATATAGCGCTTTTCTAGGCACTCAAAGCGCTTCACATAGAAGGGGGAATCTCCTCAACCACCACCAATGTGCAGCATCCACTTGGATGATGCGACGGCAGCCATATTGCGCCAGAACGCCCACCACACACCAGCTTACTGGTGGAGAGGAGACAGAGTGATAAAGCCAATTAGTGTATATGCAATGTAATGTTTATATTAATAGTAATGTTATGTGCTGTTGATGGAGAAGGTACACACTTCTGAGTATTTAATAAAACTATATGAATATATTTGGAGATATACTATGTTTTTGCATACTTATATTTTCTTTACATGTGTATTAATACTTGTTGGTTAATATATTTAACCTAATAGGGTTTTATTAACCTAAAACCTATTATTATTTTTTTTTACATCCTTTGGCATTTTTCTTTAATTAAAATTATCACGGTCAAATGTCAAAAATCACAAACTGTTTAATTTTTGAAATTCTATTTTTGGTGTACTATGATTGTGGATGCATAATCCTTGCAAACTAACTATGTGGTTTCATTACACATGTAAATGTATGCTTTTATTTAAATAATAATAATAATACAGTATATGCATAAAGCATAATGATAATAATTTATTATGCCAGGTTGTATTTACATGGTCAACGTGGAATTCTTTTCTTTTTTTTCTTTTCTTTTTCATTTATTAATTTTTCATGCAGCTTAACTTGTACTGATCCCACAGCATTTCTTTGAGTCGAGTGATTCAGTATCAGTCCTGGTGTTAGGCAGCTCATGTTACCAGTTATGCCCATTTTGTCTAGTGGTGCACGGACAGCGAGCACTGTTACAAAAAGACGAGGTTGCTGTTTGTGTTCAGTTATCTTTAGACAGTTTGAAGCTTTTGTGTGTGTGTGTGTGTGTGTGTAGCATGTGGGAGAGAAAGAGTATCTGTGTTTCTCCTCTTTTCTGCCACAGGATGTGTACAAAGTGCTGATTGACAGCCTTCTGGGTAACGGCCCCCCCTTCGTTCCCATGGGACCGTTTTGTGGCATGGTTAATTTATCCAGCCAGACATACAGGGATCACGTTTCCATCCGTGTCGATTTATCCAGCCGTTTCCGGAGGGAGGCGTGGGGGTCCCATTTGAACTTGTCGTGTTAAAATCCCTGGCATCAAGGGAGGAAATATCAAATTCTCTGTGATGTGCCAGGCGAGAGTGGAAGAAAGCCGCCCGTCTGTGTGTCATTGAAATGCTGGTGTGATGTCTGTCTGCAGATAGGAATATCCCAGTGTCCGCAGACGCCGCTTCAGACAGCGATCGCAGCCCTGCAGCTGTGTGTCAAAGGCCAAAACAGCCTTTGTGCTCCTGCCTCTGGTGATGGGACGCTGGGATCGCAACAGTGCTGAGTTAATTAACATGGTGTTTGTGTGAAGGGCCGGTTTTATACAAGTGTGTGTGTGTGTGTGTGTATGAATGCGTGTATTTTCCTGAGCGGATTGTATGCGTAAGTTTTGTTCGATCTCTATTGCCAGCTATTGTTCCTGTTGGGATACATTATAGGGCCGCTCTTCTTTTTATCATGAAGCTGTGAAAGTCATGTAACTGGATTATGAGGTCGGTCGGTTACGGACACGTGTTTGTCCCATTATTGCCTTGTATTGACAGCTGGCAGATTCCCTCATGGTTTAATTTGCTGGATACATATATATTCAAAAACACAGCAGAACTGGAGTTACTTAAAATAAAGCATCTTGAGCAAGTTAGGGTTATGGTGTCATGATCAACATGTTGATATGATCAGCATAGGGTTATGTTATGGTGGGGATGGTGTCACCTCGGGAACCACACCAATTTTTTTTCTTTTCTTTTTTTTTACAAAAATGTACTGTGACACCGTGGTTGTATCAGATGTATATACCATGGTACATGTCCCGAAACCCCCCCCAAAAAATGTAGTATTAGCATGGTATGTGTCCAGTAAACTTTGTATTACCATTGTTATTATATTAAAAATAATATTGTGTGTGGTGTTGTTTTTTTTGGTTCATTTAAACATGTTTTGTTTTTGTATGTTTAAAATCCATGGTACTTTAAAAAAAAAACACAAAAAAAAACATGGTATTACTGTGGTAATGCCGTCAATTTTATTTTATTTGTACATATCCAAGATCATGATAATGCCATTGCATATGCAAAGAACATAGTATTACCATGGTATTATTGTAGTGCATAGTTAAACATTTATATGGTACAAAAACATGGTATTGCATGGTAATGTCTTGAAATATTTATTAAAAAAATTGTTTTGTCTGGTTTCATTGACAGTTCAACATCTGTTATGATGAACTGTTTTATGTATGAGATATGCTTGGTAAATATTAGGCAAAGTGAATTTGTCTTTTTGAATTTTTGAATGGGTTCCAGAAATGTTACACACTGTATTTTTTGTGTTTTTTCTTTTAATCCAATTCTTTGTGTTTTTAAACTGCATTTGTATATAATGTACTCAGTGTTTAAACTGAAAGTATTTCTCTCGCTCTCTCTTTGTTTTGCAGTGAAAGGTTCTTTGTTAAACTAAATAAAAATGGTCTTCCCAAGTTTCCCGAGAAGACCGAGAGACAATGCACACTTTTTGTGGTGAGTGTTGAGATTAAATCACTCCCAGACTAATCATGCGGAGTAATCTGTGTTGATTAAATTCTGTTTGTTTTATTCAGGATCTGGGGAGCGGCGACCTGAGAAAAGACGTGTATATTGTTGTACACATCATTAGGATTGGTAAAAGCCGATATTGTCTCCACAGAATAATTACTGATGCCAAAGACCCTGCAGGCATGTGATGAGCGCTGATTGTTTCGTGTGTGTAGGGAGGATGGGTGCAGGAGAGAAGAAGAACACATGTAATGTGCAATACAGGCGTCCGTTCGGCTGTGCTGTGGTCAGCATCACTGATCTCCTCACTGCTGACTCCAAAGAAGACCACCTGCTGAAGGTCTATGCGTAAGTGACCCTACACACACACACCATATAACACCGAAAGACAGTGAAAACAGCCAAGTCTGACTTCCTGGATTCAGACCAACTTTTTTCCCTGATTGGTTGAGATTATCTCGAGTCATCACCATCATTTTAATATGTTCTACCAATTCATTTCTACAATAATGAAAACCCTGTAGTTATAAGGGTATTTTACAATTGAAATTTTGATTCCCAGGCCTAAAAATAATAGAATTTGACAGGAAAACAGTCTTAGAGGATGGCATGAAACACCTAAATACCGTAAATTAATAAATAAAGCTGTACATAAATAGCCATGTACATTGCTGAAGAAGTCAGAATTTTGTTTTGTGTCATGTTTTGTGTTTTGTTTTGAATTGCATTACATTATATTCTATTATAATATGCAATGGGGTAACGGAGACCCAATAAGCTGATTTGTCCATTCCCCTTTCAAATTTGAGGACATTTTCTGTGTTTTGGGAGAAATTTGTATGCTATAAAGTATAATGATTTTTATCTAAAGAATGGGTGCCTGAAATACAAATGCAATAGTGTGGCCTACTTTGCACTGGAGGGCAGACACAGACAGATGTGTTTGGCTCTAGATCTTTGATGGTTGACACTCACACATTATCAGCTGGCTCGTGGCCAGTCCTTTGGGCTGTTAATGTGATTGCTGTTCTTTATATCTGTGTGGCTGTGCGATTGAATCCAGTACGCTGATTGTCCTCTGTTGTTTTGTTTTTTGCAGTTGCAACACAGAGAGCGATTGGAGTCAAACTCACGACAACATCATTAAAAAAGTCAACTCCAGATACAACCTTTCAGGCTCCAACACAGGTAATGAAGCTGCCACAACCTTGAGATTGAGCCAAGTCACTTATTGAAAACAATCTGCATAAACGGATCAGAAATCACCATTGTTATGACATCACAACTACAACCACATTAACATAAGACTGCCCATGGTTACATATCAACACCTAATTTAATGTCCAGCGACTTGGTTGGGGATTCACGTACATACAAAATAGGTTAGCCAATTATAACAGGGTCATTTACATAAGAGTCTTAAAGGTACAGTAACAAAATAGCCTTTAAATGTCAGAGAGAGGCTGGAAAATGGTCATGAAACCCCAATGAAGACTGTTTTTGGCACGTGAAACTTTGATAAACATTATAAATGGACTTTAGGGAAAATAAAACCTTCAAAAGTGTATTTTCCATTCAATTAAATAACCCCATTTTCAGCATAATGCTTGTGTACGCGGTTTGCCAGCATATCTGGCGGTGGTATAAAGATGCTTGGCTCTCCCAGAAACCTAATTTGCATGATGACTTCGAAGTTAATAATTTTAGATCTAAAGACGCATGAAAAGCCCCTCAGGGTGGCTTATCCAAAAATGGTAATACATTTCGTTTCGGCAGGGAAAGAATGATTTGCACATAAAGAAGCAAAAGTATCCAGATGGTTGATTTGTAGTGGGGGTTTTTTTGCGATTTCGGCATTTTCTGTGAAGAGCTCGTAATTGCACGCTGCACCTCCACATCCGTTACATGTTGAGTAATCACACTGCAAAGCCAGGGAATACATCAATTATTTCATTTATTCGACACGTTCTTCAGCACACCAGACAATGAACAATAATGCTCACAAAAGTACCATCTTGCTAAATTTGATCTGAATCAATGAAGATATGATTTCTTCTAATATATGAAATTATTCAATGAAGGTTTGTTAAATGCTTGCTCATGCACGGAGAGACAAGATCACATCCTTACTATGATACTTCCTTACTAGATCAGCCATGCTGGGTTTTTTTTGTACATTTTTTTTTTATTAATCTCTAACACATCAGTTATGCTGAACAGGACAAAGAAACCGCTTTATCGGGACCTTTTTAAACAGAGTGATTATGATAATGGAATGAAACTATAATCGGACTATAATTAAGGCGCAATGTTACATTAGAGATCAGTAAATATATAGTGTCTAGTGCTTTTCAAACTCCTTTTTTATTATTTTATTGTATTATTTTGTTTTATTTTATTTAAAAAGTATGCATTCAGATGTAAATTATTTGCATGGAAAGTTTTATTAATCATAGTCTTCTAATCACTGCAAAGTGTGTGCTGGCTATGTAACATTTCTATTTGGGTAGGTTTAGTTTGGCTCAATTCCCATGTACACGATCTGAATATGTCTGTGTGATTAATGGAGACTTTGTGCGAGCTCAGTAATTGAATAATTCTCCAACAGCACTTCTCTGACCCTGTGCCATCAAACAGCGATTATACAGCATAAAGCCATTGCCATTGAATATGTGCCAGACAGTTCATGATCAACCTCGGCACTTCTTCAGAACATCATTAAGAGCTGCAATAGCACAGAGCCTGATACGTGTTTGCTTAATCATTGTACTGTCATGTACCGATGGGCTATTAGGTTGTTTTCCATCCTAAGGCGTCTAGTTCTCCAAAGCTCAGCAAAACGCTAAACTGGGCAGAGGAGTCAGGTAATCTTTAGGAAAATTAGGAAAATAGGTTGAAGGTGGTTGGAAATGACTTGTGAGATGATGATACGATAATAGCGATATGTATCGATTTCTGTTTCATGTGGTTAGAAGTGTGACAGAAAGCAGATTCTGGACTGATAGTGTGTTTTTACAGTACATCACATAACTTTCACAATACAATTGTCACAAAAGCAGAACTTCTGTTCACCGAAATGTAAACCTCTTAAATGTGAACCAAAAAAATACACAAAATTGACATTTACCATCACATCCTGTCAAACTGAGAGAGCAGAATGTGGGAGGATTATTATATCCAGAGCTTTCTAATGAATATTCATCATGTCCTCTTCAGTGAATACCTGTGAATATTTATTATGTGCAGGAGTGAAGTTTTCTCAGTGCCAGTCTGTTGGGTGAAGATCCATTCATTAAGTGATTTGAGAAAGCTGTGAATTGTCATCTGTAATTATCTCATTCTATGCTCTCTTTGTTTAAGAATAAATATGAATATTTGATGTGTGTGTTCAATCCAGGTCTGGCGGTGGCGCTCCAGTTGCTGCACGGCGACATTGAACAGCTGCGGAGAGAATATATGGTCCTTTTCACCAGAGGAGTGTCCATAACCAAAAAACTGGGCTTCTCTGATGTCATCATGCCAGGTGAAAATAAAACAATAACTCATTTACTTACAGTCATTGTATTCTAAAAAGGCTGTGTTGCGACAAATCTCAAATATTTGCTACAAACGTTAGCCTGTCTGCTGATTTGCTCTTCTTGGCATGCGTAGTACTTTGACAAACGTGACTTTTCTTGTCAGACTGATAAAATCCAACGCACCTTGACTCTCAGAAATTGCACAAAGCCAACCAATCAGATTATAGCTTGCAAGTTTGAGAAGCTCTTGCTGTGTTTGGTGCAGCATGCATCAGGCAGTCTGTATGTGTCTGAGACTATTTTCACTCTCCGTCTTTCCACAACTGACCCAGATGTTTTGGTTGTACAAGCAGCATGTCTCCTGGATGAATGTGCCATCACTGGCAGTAACTGTGCCTTATGGTTGCCGGATTTATTATTAGTCCTTTGCTGTAGGCTGATCTTCCCTCTTTTTTCAGCGCGCGCGTGCGTGTGTGTATGTGTGTGTGTGTGGTTGTGCATATTCCAGGTCATTCTCATTCACCAGTTCTGTTTCTGATCTTCCAGGAAACTCACTGTGATTTTTTTATATATCTGATTGTTGCCACAGCAACTGTCATATGGACATTAGTTGGCATGACTACTGGTTTGAATTTGTGTCTTGAAGTAGGACTGCATACATTTAATTGCATTACACGCACACACACGCACACACACACACGCACAGGAACCCAGACTTCCTCCGCTTGGTGGTTTAGGTGGCGGAAGCTCTTGTCCCCTTTATTTGCAAAAGCTGCAATGCTTTAAAATGTGTCCCACAGTTCACAGTGCATTTTCAAACCATGCTGCCGGGGGCAAATCATGCACCTTTTCTATAGTTGAGGTCCACAAAATAATCCAACAGAGTCTCAGGAAATGTACTTGTTCTTGTTTCCTCTACATGGGCGAATAAGAACTGGTACATCATGAAATGTGGTTGTGACCTACTGTTGGCCGTAACATTTGCCTTTCTACAAATGTGAAAATGTGCGTGCACATGTGGGTGTTGAGGCACAGACGGTCGATGACAAATGACAAGGTGCAAAAATGTAGTTGCATTTCCTGTGTGATAGAGAATATGTGCTTTTGGTAATCATTCATTAGCAGTGTTATCCACGAGTCGCAGGATGCACCTGCTGAGGACGTTTGGGAGGGATGAACTTCATATGAGTGTAGTTGTGCTCCTGTGTCATAATAAGATGACACTTTCCATGTTTTATCATTAGTCTGTGGTGCTTTTCCACAAACACCCAGGCCAAGTTTCACAGACAGGGCTTAGATTAAGTCAGGATTTGGGCATTTCAGTAGCTTTTAGAAAAAAAAACATTACTGGTGTGCATCAGACAAAACAAAGCACTGACATATTTTAAGATGGATATGTCAGTGCAAGTTGCTTTCAGTTAAAACATCTCAAACATGCATTTTAGTCTTGGACTATCTTAAGCCTTGTATGTGAAACCGGGGGAAAAGGTGTCATATTAAACCTGCACCAATTGTGCTACGACACGAATGATACCTCAAATCATGTTGCTTGTTGAGGAGATAAGTGCTTTTGCATTTCTATTCAATTGATGTCAAAGAGAGCATTTCCATTTCAGGATCAATTCGAGTTCCAGAAACATGAGAAAAAGCTTATTGGTCTGTGGGTTTTTCTGCTGAGCAAACAACATTAAATCAATGTACATGGTAAAAAGTCATTTAATCTGTGTGAAGGCATCCATTGGGACACATTGTTTCATTTTAAAATTGAAAATCCATGCTGAAAATGCACTCTTGGTGCAAATCTTGATGTTGCAGTTGCAGGTTTGAACCCAGTTAAAGTGAAACTGAGAGTCACTGATCGAAGCCTTTAACCCAGAGTTACTCTAGAAAAACTGTCTTAACTTTTTATAAAAAATGATATAAGCCATCGCTGTTGGGCGAAATCCTTGTGTGTCCAAAACTGCAACTTTTTTCCAAAATCAAGCTCAAACGGAGTTACAAAGTTTTTGGACAGAGAATTTCAAAAATGCGTGTTTTGTACGTCATTAGATATATATAGTGTTTCTTGAGTAAAGAAAATGCTGTACTTGTTGAAAGACCCAGTTCTTTATTTACCCTTGCATTACAAACAAGCAGAGACAGTCCAAACTGTGTGCGGCACTTCATTCACAATAGAGGCGGGTGGAGTTATGAGGTTTAACTGACAGTTTGAGGATCCAATGGAGATACGAGGTTTAGTCACATGTTTTTTTTGTAATACTTTTCATTGGTTAGTAATGTTCATATCCCAAGTACAGATGTAAAGACTGACCAATAGTAATGATTTACGGGGGGAAAAGCTGAAATATGGAGACACAAGGTTTCTGTAGATTACTGAGAATCTTCTGAATTTTTTTTGATGGATTTTTGGTGTTCCAGTTTTTTTTTTGCATTCATGGCAACATAAAACTGTTCTTTCTTTTTTTTCCCTAAAGGTGATATGCGAAATGATCTATACATCACACTGGAGAAGGGCGAGTTTGAGAAGGGAGGGAAGAGCGTGGCGAGAAACGTGGAAGTCACCGCCTACGCACTGGACGTCGATGGACAGATTCTCAAGGTTTTTAAACTGATAAATGTTCCTTGTTCTACTTGATTACATATAAATAGACATGATCTTGGATACCAGGTAATATAAAGTGAAAAGCTGATCAAAGTCTGACATAGATTGTTTTCACACAAACAGCCATCGAGGTGGAGAGGTGAGATGTCTGTGGTTTTCCGTATCTTCACTCACTCCGTGTCTGTTGACTCTCTCTCTCTCTCTCTCTCTCTCTCTCTCTCTCTCTCTCTCTGCAGGGGTTTGTGGCCGTGGGTTCGGGTGAGCCGGGCGGAGACGAGTATCACACTTTCGTGCTTTACCACAACAACAGCCCGCGATGGGCAGAGCTAATCAAGCTTCCCATCCCCGTCGACATGTTCCGCGGCTCTCACGTCCGGTTCGAGTTCCGCCACTGCTCCAGTAAGTCCGACACTGCTGAAAAAAGACATTGTTCTTTTTGTTCCTCAGTTTATGATGCTTTTAATATTCACATAATACATAAGACTGAGACAAGATGGTATTTCACACGCTTAGTAGATGCAGAGCTTGAGGGAGGAAGTTAAATTAGCTGAATTTCAAATGAATAATGAAAGTGCAGGAGAATAACACTGAACTGTGTGAGTCAGATCACTAATGGGCCGTTAAAATGGGCAAGTATAATCACCAAGGGGTATTTTTGATAAATATGGGACATTTTTGATGCAAATATATCCAAGTTAAGAATAGAGATATGTGCTTGAGTCAGTGCTTTATTCATCAGATGTATAGACTTCCTGCACACCAATACACCTCAAATCATCTGCAAGAAATCTATTGATCTTCCCTGCTGATGGACCAGTATGTCTTTCCATTCTGGTCCAGACTGGTTTATGCTGGTTTTGGTGTTGGTGTAGGGTTCAGAATCAAGAGTTGGTTCTTATTCAGAATATACTAGAGCCGAGCTAGTGAGTGAGTGGGCGAGTGGGCGAGTGGGCGAGTGAGTGAGTGAGTGAGTGAGTGAGTGAGTGAGTGAGTGAGTGAGTGAGTGAGTGAGTGAGTGAGTGAGTGAGTGAGTGAGTGAGTGAGTGAGTGAGTGAGTGAGTGAGTGAGTGAGTGAGCGAGCGAGTGAGTGAGTGAGCGATTGAGCGGGTGAGTGAGCGAGTGAGTGAGTGAGTGAGCGAGTGAGTGAGTGGGTGAGTGAGTGGGCGAGCGGGTGAGTGATTGAATGAGTGAGTGAGTGAGTGAGTGAGTGAGTGAGCGAGTGAGTGAGCGAGTGAGTGAGTGAGTGGGCGGGCGGCCGGGCGAGCGAGTGAGTGGGCGAGCGGGTGAGCGAGTGAGCGAGTGAGTGAGTGGGCGAGTGAGTGAAGCGAGTGAGCGAGTGAGCGAGAGAGTGAGTGAGTGAGTGAGTGAGCGAGCGAGTGAGCGAGTGAGTGGGCGAGTGGGCAAGCGGGTGAGTGATTGAATGAGTGGGTGAGTGGGTGAGCGGGTGAGTGAGCGAGTGAGCGAGTGAGTGAGCGAGTGAGTGGGCGAGTGGGCAAGCGGGTGAGTGATTGAATGAGTGGGTGAGTGGGTGAGCGGGTGAGTGAGCGAGTGAGCGAGTGAGTGAGTGAGTGAGTGAGTGAGTGGGCGGGCGGGCGAGTGAGCGAGTGAGTGAGTGGGCGAGTGAGTGAGTGGGCGAGCGGGTGAGTGATTGAATGAGTGGGTGAGTGGGTGAGCGAGTGAGTGAGCGAGTGAGTGAGCGAGTGAGTGAGTGAGTGAGTGAGTGAGTGGGCGGGCGGGCGAGCGGGCGGGCGAGCGGGCGAGTGAGTGGGCGAGCGGGTGAGCGAGTGAGCGAGTGAGTGAGTGAGTGAGTGGGTGAGTGGGCGAGCGGGCGAGTGAGTGAGTGAGTGAGTGGGCGAGCGGGTGAGTGAGCGAGTGAGCGAGTGAGTGAGTGAGTGAGTGGGCGAGTGGGCGGGTGAGCGAGTGAGCGAGTGAGTGAGTGAGTGTGTGTGTGTGTCCTTACAGTGTAAGGCTCGTCACTTTCCAGTGTCAATTGCGCTTGTTCCTATTGCCTGTCCTCAATTTGGCGACCCGAGTGAGCATCAAGTATGTTTTAAAAGAATAAGTTGACATGTAATGTACAGTGTTTGTGTTCTCCAGCGAAAGACAAGGGGGAGAAGAAGCTCTTCGGATTCTCATTCGTTCCTCTAATGCAGGAAGACGGGCGGACTCTGCCCGACGGCACCCACGAGCTCATCGTTCATAAGGTACAGCTGTCAAAATGTCTCGTTGACTTTTCTGCAACAAATGCAATTTCAAGTGCCACAGTATGTCAGATGACAAATTGTCCTGGCTGACATGCATTTCATTCTGCATGTTCCTTTGAGCCTAATAAAGCCTTGAATTTAAAAAGTGCTTCCTTATTAAAAAGTGTAAGAGTTAAATAACAGTGTCGGAGAACACATCCCTGAGGCACACCCAATTTAAGAGCATGCTTCGGGCACAGCTCTGGTAATTGCAGACCGTTGAAGTGTTTCTGCATTTAACAGGCTTAAAAAGAGGTCACAAACACACATGCACACGCAAAGTGCAGCTGTTATTTGTGTCATGTTGTACTGTCACCGCTCACACTCCATTAGTGGTTGTTATAAACATTAATTCATTCAAGAAGCCTCTGAATGAATAAAAGACATGTATTATAACGATAATACAGTAATGATAATGTTGTGACAATTCTGAAAAGCTCCTTTTTGCAGCTTAGTAATGTCTATTTTGTCTTTTATTTAAAAATAGCAATTCAAATCCCATTTTCTATATGCCCTATTTAAATCTAACCATGTAGAACACATGCAATAACTTTTATTAGTATATGAAATAATATTTGAGAGGCTTAGTCCATGTTTACGGGCCCAGACACTAAGAGCTACTCGTGGCCTATTTACAGATGCTAAAATAGGGCGGTTTGTTTCAGTGTTTACACAAAAGTCTCATTGCAGCACACTAGAGATCACTGCTGTGCAGTTTCACTGGTCATGTACAGCATGCAGTCTTTGTGCATTTGCTCACTGTTCTGCTGACCACTTGCGTGTAGCACTTTGAGTAAGATAAATGATAAAAAAAGAAATAAGTCAGCTGTTTGCATTTCCGCTGGAGGCAAAAGAACTGCTGACTGAATGTGGAGCGATTGCATGATGCTAATTAAAGAAATGGTTCACCCAAAAATAAAACTAATGTCGTAATAAAAAAAATTTAAAAATTCCCATATGACTTTATGCCTTCTGTGGAACACAAAAGAAGATGCTTTGCAAAATGTTCAAGCTGCCTTTTCAAGTAGTATCTTTTTTCATGCATGTTTTACAGTGTGAGGAGAACGCTAACCTGCAAGACTGTGCTCGCTACCTCAAACTGCCCTTCTCGAAATCAAATCTGCCTGGCAACAACCAAACTGTGAAAGGCACTAAGGAATCCCTGTGGATCACTTCATTCCTTTGTTCTACCAAACTCACTCAGAATGGTAATGTGTGTGTGTGTGTGTGTGTGTGTGTCTGTGTCGCCATACGGGATACTTTGTTATTCCCTATTTGGAAGTTTTCTTGGCATAATAGCTGATATACAGCTGATATGTAGCAACGACCAACCTGATGCATCACAGAACATGGGAATATTTGGGCGGTTGCAAGCAGGGTTTGGCAAAGTCTGTTTCCTGACAAAATAAAAAAGGCATGTCATAACAATAATAATTTTTCCTGCAGGTGACATGCTGGACTTACTGAAGTGGAGAGCCCATCCGGAGAGAATCAGTGACAGCCTTTCTAAACTCAAAGAGATCGATGGCTCAGAAATAGTTAAGGTCAGCTGCACTTCAGAGTTGGTTAATGAACATGTCAGTCATAGTAACCTTTGCCCTAATTGGTGCACTTTACTAATACAGTCAACTATCTTTTATCAGTTTTTACAGGATACACTGGACACGCTTTTCGGCATTTTGGACGAGAGCTCACAGAAATATGCACTTAAGGTGTTTGATTCTCTGGTAGGTAAAGACCTTAATTTCTGGCACAATACAGGGCAATGAAATTACATTTTGCCTATTGTCCATATGCATTTTTGTATTTTAGGTGCACATTATAAACTTGCTCCAGGATAGCAAGTTCCAGCATTTTAAACCAGTCATGGACACCTACATTGAAGGCCACTTTGCAGGAGCCCTGTCATACAGGTACATTAAACACTCAGTGTTTCTCTCTGTCCAGGAATTTGAAGCATTAATCTGTCAGGATCAGTGTTGGGGAAAGTTACATTTAAAAGTAATGTGTTACAATATTGTGTAACTCCCTAGAAAAAGTAACTACTTATGTTACTTAGCAGTGCATTCATTAAGTCTATATAACATACACCTTCATTTTCTTTTAAAAAGCACTTTTAGAGTATTATTACATTCTGTCTACTTAGAATATTTCCTGATCGCCTAAAGCTATGTATGCCATACAAAAGATCTCTTAACATTATGGGTTATATTACCTACTGTACAACTCTTTTTATTGAATGTAATGTGTTCGTTTATTTTGTACTTTTTATGGAGAAGAGAGAGAATTTGAATACAGTAGTTTAAAAAAATATCTAAGCAAATTAACTATTTCCCCACCACTGTTTTTTATAAGTTGCCAGCCACTGCCAGCATTTTTGATAATTTTCACGAACATTTCATGGCCCCCAGAATATTTTGTTGTATGAATATCTGAACATTCAATTCACTGTATCAAAAGAAAGAAAAATGTGTTTTATTCTAGCTTCATGCATGCTTTTTTATCAACACTTGAATGTGGGCAAGTAAAAAAAAAAAAAAAAAGAAGCAACATTTTAAACAAAAAGCTGAGAAAATCAACAAAAAAAAATCAAAGACTACAATGTGCATAAGCAATGCTTTTATCGCTTGTTTCTGCTCCTTTTGATCTGGATATTCAGTACGCTTTCAGAAGATGCGTAATAGCGCCCCCTACTATATAACAGTAAAAAATGGAAAGCCGGGAAAATTCCATCAATGGCGGCGAAAGAGTTAATTAAACAGAATTTAAAAGGTTATCTGATTACTCAATGCATGTTACTTGTAATGCACACTGGTCAGGATGGCCGAATAAGAGCCATTGATGTGAAATTGAAACATAGATTTATGTAAATACACTTAAAATGTGAAAATTTCACATATGTTTTTGTGAAATGCTTGTGAAGTGTGCTTGTGCTGTTTTTCTTTTAAACAAATGCCACTTGGTTTGATATTTTGTTATGTTATGTAAGATATTTGATAAATGTGGCTGAAGTGCCCAAATACTTTTTTAGGGTCATTGTATAGTGTATTTTTGTCCACACACAGAAAACAGGACTTTTGTTCACAGCTCTCTTGAATCCTCAACCAGTACAGCGCTGATTCTTCACTCGATAAACACTCAATTTTACTGCATGTTCATTCATCTGGGTTAGAGATCAGCCAACATTACAGCCTACACAGTTGTCCAATATGCATATTACGCAACCAATTAACTTCAAAACTGGACAGGATAAAACACAGCCATAAGATCACAAAAATAAAATGAGACTACATTTAAAAAAATGTTTATGTGCAAAAAGTTCATTTTGTTATATAGTTTAGCATCAAAGCTAATAGACATGGACCACAAAGCTGCAGTTTCATGGGGTCTTTAGATGCATCTCTTTATTCTAGTTTTCCTGCTCACTGCTGCAAATGTGTTGCGTCACGCTCTTTCGGTTAAAATTTCTTCCGTTCTGATTTTCAGTTCTCCTTTTGTTGTGATTTTTAGTCTCTGAAAAAGCATGTAACCGCATACTTGCAGAACAATAGAAGATCAGCACAGGATCTTTCTTCTCGTACCTAATTTGCTCCACTGCAGTGGACGTCACTTTCTTTCTACTTCTCACTGCATTGCTAGGAAATCGCAATGGAAATTACCAGGGATCCCGCTGTATGATTCTATTGCAGTACTTTTTTTTTTATGTGTTACAGTACATGAGCTATTGCGATACACTTTGATTTTATTTTCCTGTAGTATCACTTAAAATAGCATTTTATGTGTTCCTATACGTACTATTAATTATTGGAAATCCAAAATTAAGCCAAGTGCTTGTCTAGAATGCTAATGCTTTGAAAAAAAGACACAAAACACGATTGCTGCTTGTCAGACCCATGGCTTAGTTGTTGCACTGAGCTGCGGTGCTCATACAGACAATGCCAGTTTGAATCCTGATTGCAACATTTGGGCATTGCACCCTACTTCTGCTTGCAATCATTTTCTGCCACCACTTTCTTTTTTTATGCATAAAAATGGCAAAAAAACCCCAAAAAACCCCAGTTGTTATAGACCTAGTACAGTAGTTAATTTGCCAATAGCACAATAAATCCTATTCAGAAAAAGGTCAGATTGGTTTCCATTATGGATCTCTCCATAAATGCTTTCAATTATACCAAACAAACAGATTTATGTACTGTAGATGGTTAGTTTTACACAATTTTGTGTTTCTGCCAGGGATCTGATCAAGGTGTTGAAGTGGTACGTGGACCGCATTATTGAAGCGGACCGTCAGGAACACATCCAACAGGTGCTAAAGGTGAGAGCCCTTGCAAAATCCTTCTCTACTTCAGACTACACGTCTTCTCTCTCTCTCTGCTTTTCATAATGATATTTAGAGTCTGTCATTACTGTCCTCCATCTCCTGATTTTGTGCAACCACAAATACAATTTATATTCATAATGTACTGAATATTCAATTTCTCAGGTTTGGTTAGCTCCGGGTCATCGCTACGACTTCCACATCACATTAGTTCATACAGCCCATGCATTCTTAAATACACTGCTTTTATGTTGCGTTCTGTGCTCAGATCTGCTGTTCTTTTGGTTTCCTAGGCGACGGAGTATATTTTTAAGTATATTATCCAATCGCGCCGGCTGTTTGCCCTCGCCACAGGCGGACAGAGCGAGGAGGAGTTCCGCTGCTGTATGCATGAGCTTTTCATGTCCATCCGCTTCTTTCTCTCGCAGGAGAACAAGGGCTCGCGGCCCATCACACAGACACAGGTGAGAGAGAATGTGATCTGTTTATATCGAGAAACTATTTAAATTGTATAGTTGAGCCATGGTTCTTAACATGCTGTGGTGCTCATGTGGGTGACACAGGTTTGAGTTTAGCACGCAACATTCCTCATTCTTTTCTTCCACCGATACATAACAATAATGAAATAAAATAATTTTATAACCTTCCACCGATTCATAACAATAATGAAATAAAATAATTTTATAATTGAATAACAAATAAAATATTTTTAATTATCTTTTTTTAATTTTTTTTTACTCTTTTAAAAAAAAATATTTATTACTTAAAAAAAAAAAAAAAAAAAAAAATGATTCTCTCTACTAAAATACCCTCCCCCCCATACTGGCTGAATGTGGGTCTTGAGATATACTTGTCCAGATGGGTCCTAGAATGAAAAAGTCTGGGAACCCCTGGTTTAGCATAAAAAATCTGAGATCATTCTTAAACATTTTATCTTTTGGCCATTATTCTGGTCTCTAGAGCCGGTAATTTTAGTCTCACGTCTGAAGCATCTTCTTAAATCATGAGGTGCTTAGAAGGCCATTTTGCTGTATTAAGCATTTATTTGCTAGAGAAATGCCTTTAAACCCACATCCTTCCCTCGGGTCATCTTGACCTGAAAATAATTTTAACACAATTTTTATTTAATTTAATTGGGTGTTCGTCTGAGTGGTGCAATACCTTAGGACTTTTGTCACACTTGAACTTGAAATAGAAAAAAACAAAAACATTGATATGATCCCCATAGGAATGAATGGAATGTGAGGATTTGTTTTTTTATTTGTCAAAAAATATATACAAAATCTGGCATAATCCAGAACAAACACCCAGAAATGAAGGCATGAGACTATAGAACATGCCCAATGCAAAACACACTCGCATGCACACACACACACCTAGGAATTCCCATTAAAAGTGTTTTTTCTCTCTCAATTTTTTCAAATAAAAATCAGTCAGTCACTATGCAGACTGCACACAGATATGAAGTGGTTAGATATGAACACATTTTCAATGCAGAGCAAAAAAAAAAATGCATTTAAAAATAGAAAAATATATTATCAAAATGAAATGAGATAAGCTTTCTGAAAAAAAAAAAAAAAAAAAGTATAATTTTAGGGCGTCTTTTTGACCCGGGAGGGAAATATTTGCTACAAAGTGCGAGGGGAAGGAAGATTTTGACAGACATTTCACCCTTTAAAGTTGGATCATTCATATTTCATGGAGAATGTCGTACACAGGTGGTTTTGAATGCTCCCCCCTAAATTCAGGCAAAGCATTTGAAGTCTCCCGCAAATATTTCCGACTTCCCGGAGCTGAATGCGAGAGCGTGTTCTATTGCCCGTCACTCTGGCTTTTGTTCGAGCTTTAGTGTGAGTTTGTTTTGATGTTCAGACTGTGGACGGCAGCCCATGCACACTCTTTGAAAGAGAAAGACCAGTACGTCCAAAGAAAGGATTGCTTTGGGATTTAATGAGAGAAAGAAACATTTTAAATGAATATAGAGGATAAGGATGAAAAGAATGAAGTAAGATGGAAAAAAAGTGAGATAATGAAGGTGCAACAAGATTATAAGAATCTCTAGGGAAGACTCTAGATAATAGGGAAGTGGGAAAAACAGACAGAACTGGTCTTTTTTTCCACATCATCAGTGATGGGACATGTATTGCACGTTTTGGTTGCAAATCCAGCTTTCAAAATGTCAAATGTCAGCTTTCAAACTGGCCCACTTGGCACTTACAACAGAAATATTATTATTTAGAAGATGTGTAAAGCAACCAGTCAATGTTTGTTTTGTTATTTGATATAACAGCGATGTCGAAAAAAAGTGAACTTATACTGCAGTGTCAGTCGCAACCGTCTGCTATTTTGCCAAAGAATTTGATGGTAATGTGTGTGAGCAGAAGTTCTGCTGATTTAAAAAGTATTAACTCCTGATTATTTCAGTGTAAAATACAGTTCTGCTCATGCATGTCTAGTTTACTTGCTTGTAGCTACCTTAAATATTTAAGTATACTTATACTAATTTAGAATAAAAGTATAGTTTGATATCATTAACCTTACAAAGTTTGACAAATCCGGTGATAAATCTTTCTCAGACTTGCTTGAACAAACCTGGCAAGGTTTTGTTTCTGACACGCACTGTAAGTGGAAGACCAATAACAACAGACTGGGCCATTTCAGAGCAGAGTAGCCCTTCTGGAAAGGAGGAGTTTAGATAGACTGAATCCTTTATCAAATAGTTTCAAATGTTTTTCTCTTTGAGAAAAGAGGTGAGTTTTCAGTGTGTATTATGAGAAAATTAAAGTGTTTTTTTTTTACCTTGGATGCATGTAAACCTATTGAAGGAGACCTCCAACACAAAATTAGAAACCTTTAAAATAGCATAATTGGGGCACTTTAACTAGTTCTAGCCATCAGTGTGCAGTATGCATTAGAGATGGTGAGAGATCCATAGGCTAAATCTAAGACTAGTATCATTTAACACTCTGGATTGTCTCTAAATGAATAGTTAATACAGCTCAATAGGGTATTATACTGCAGAATATGTCTATAGATATATATTCACCTCACACGATTCATGACCCTGTGTTGGACTGACTGCCGTTTGGAGGTTTTAATCTTCATGGAGAGCAGAACAAAGGCAGTGCTAGAATGCAGGCCAGAGCTGTTCTAATCCCCCATAATCCCCCCAGTCCATCTATGAAGCTCCACACTGGCCCCTCACAGCAGGATTATGTGTTGAGGATTGGCCCTGTTCTCTCTTCAGTCTTCAGGCCATGTTCTTCTTGTTTTTGAGATTCCTTCATAGGCCGTGGGTTAGTGGTAAAAACGTTCACGAAGACAGACGTGTCACAGTCAGTGTATGCAAGGCGGTTGAAACGGACGATATTTACGTTGTAATTTTTTTTTTTTTTTACATACTTGCCTTTTTTTATAGGTAACCATTTGTGTTGTAGTCGCATTATAGTTGCTGTCTAATTCTTGTACTTAAAATGATGTTTTGTATTTTATTTAAATATGTTTTTTACTGCTTTTCATCATTGTATCGCACATTATATTTGCATGTAGGTTTTTTGTACATTTTCACTGGTAGCTTTTGGTTGTGGCTTGTAGTTTGTAATATAGTGGCAGTTTAGTTGTTTATTTGCAATTTTAAATTTTTGATATTTGCAACTTTTGATTTTTTCCCCACGTTACTGTTGCTGTTAGTTTTTACTTATTCACAAACTTTTTTTTTTTTTTTAGTTTACTTTTTTATCACTGGTAGTTTTCATGTAGTATGTGCATTTAAAGTTACAGTTTTCTTTTCCCATATTCCGTTTATTTTTCTATGTGATCAATTGGTGATTTGTTTGTGCACTTGAATTCACAGGCGGTGTTTCTGCAGCAATTCCCGGCGGTGTACGGGGAGTTGTTGAAGCTCTTTACGGTCAGGGAAGTGGCTGCGTTTGTACGGGAGACATTGGGCAGCCTCCCCACCGCCTCTCAGGCAGACTGTCCCCTAGAGGCCGTCAAGCTGCACTGCATCACGAAAACCGTAGAGAGCCAAATCTACATCAACCCTGGTAAACACGCTCACTTGAGGATGATGATGAAGATTGCTATACCTAATATTAGAGGCTGTTTGTTCAATGTTTGTGTGTTTGTATCAGAGTCTAGATGTATTCTGCTCCCAGTGGTATTGCGTTTGCTCCAGGCTCACCTGCAGGAGCAGCGAGATCTCGTCATGTGTGCTCACATACTCACCTGCATGCTGTCCCTCCTCAAGAAGGACGACGCGGTAAGATAACACTCGCACAACTCTCGGACAGTGCTCTGAAAATGTGCCACCAACTGTGTGGATGAGATTGCCAACAAACTGAGAATTGGACCCTATAATAAAGTGTTGCATATCTCACGATTCCTCAGAACATGAATAACATGAACAGAACATCCCTAATTAGTGTTGACTTCTGCTTTGAAGTAGACCACGGGATACGCGTCTTGTGAAAATGCTGATGCTGGTCTAAATGTAGACATCCTGTCTGACCTTAAAGAAGTCAAATGGCGGGTCTCACATGCAGAAAAAGACCAATGTGCATCAGCCACACTGGTCTCCTCCTGCACATGTATAAACTGAACTGACAGCTGAACCTTTCATGACTGCTTCACCCTCTCTGCCATTAGTACCCTGTCAGAAAGTGTGCATAAAATCACCGTTGACCTCTTGCAAGGGCGTACCCTTACAGATGTGCCCGTGTATGCAGGAGCCGACCGCATCCGAAGAGGTCGATCTGAT
Organism: Rhinichthys osculus; assembly: GCA_029959095.1. Taxonomy (NCBI): domain Eukaryota; kingdom Metazoa; phylum Chordata; class Actinopteri; order Cypriniformes; family Leuciscidae; genus Rhinichthys; species Rhinichthys osculus. Next base: position 39,492,288 of record JARWKJ010000013.1, read on the forward strand.
CGTGGAGAGTGTTTTGGCTGTGTTACTGCGGACCATACTGGAAGTTGCTAACCGGCCCCAGCCAGCAGGACCTACACTACGACCCCAAGTTCAAGACGTTACGGTAAGAAGAAACAAATAAAAAGAAGGCTTTGCAAAGAATAAAGCAAAAGTGAATTTTAAATAAAAAAATAAAGCGTCAAAAAAAAGACAGAAACAGGCCCCGAGGGCGAGGTAATTACAGCCCAGCAGTCACGGCGTTTTACACATCAAAGTCTCTCCACACAAGCAGCATGTGAATTCTGGCAGCATTCCTGCAAGATGTGACGTATTCCCCTGCGCCCCAAGGCTTTTGTGGATGCAAACCTTGCCGTACCTCATTTCAACTCCGGTTTATTCATCCATTTTCTCACATACTCAGATTTATTAAAGGTTTCATGATGCGAATCAATATGGGAAATTTGAAATATTCTGTGATGGGTTTTTTTTGACAAGTGTTATGCAAATGAATTTATATGAGCAATGTACAGCTAGACCCACATGAATTCTGCTTTTTGGATGTTTTTGTGCTGATTGTGGAGAAAATATATGTTGAAAATTCTGAATGTAAGTACCGTATTATATAAACAAGTTGCATTAAAGTGCACCTATTATGCTATTTTAAAGGCTCCTAATTTGTTTTGGAGTCTCCCACATGCATCCAAGGTCATAAAACACTTTAATTGTCTCATAATATACTTTGCAGCTGTGTGTGAAACGGGTTGATCAAGGATTCAGACTCTCTAAACCAGTGGTCCTCAAACTTTTTGACTCCAGTTGTCAAAGACAATTTTTGAAATTACAATTACACAAGCTGTAATTTTTTTTCCAATTATTTTAAATACTGGATTTATTGATTTTTCTGTATAAATGTCAAGGTTTTTTTTGTTTTGTTTTTCTACGTATAGCATATGTAGAATGTGTCTTTTTTTCAGGGGGAGTTTGTCTCGTGTCTTTTGGCTCTGTTGAGGCATATGAAGGACAAACACTACCAGCAACTCCTGCAGAGGTTCACCAGTAAAGACGACCTGCGGGTGAGTCAATTTTCAATTTTGTCTTATTGGCATCAGTTCTTTATACTCACTAAGAAACATGTGAAACATCCTCTTCTTCTTCTCTCTCAGGACTTTCTCCTGCATATCTTCACTGTGTTTCGGATCCTGATAAGACCAGAGATGTTCCCCAAAGACTGGGCGGTCATGAGGCTCGTCACCAACAAGTTAGAGGCTTCTTTCCTCGTCCAATTTTACATGGTGGTTTTTAGAGTCAAGGTCGTAACCATGTCTTGAACATTGGGGGGTGGGGGACAACATTTTTAGAAAGCATAAAGAAATAGAACAGTGAAGGAAATTCTAGGTCTAATTCTATTTGGGAAATAATAATTTTGCATTAAAATATGCACACATGTACTTTAATTTGTATGCCTAATATGTCAGTATGTCGAGTTAGGACTTGCATGAATCGCATACATTTTCAATTAAAAACATCCATATTTGAAAAAAAGTTGAGAGTAGTTTGCGTCACTGGATGTTACTTATCGTAAAAGTTAGAATGTTTCGCTATTTATATCTTACCTCACTCTCTTTCAACGTTAAACTGACGCTTCACGCTGGAATTCACGCTCTGCTTCTGGGAACAGTAACCCCATCTACTTTGGTTTAATTGGCCATCTCAATCATTTTGACATTGAGTCAGACTAGACTAAAAATGTAACTTTTCAACATTTTTGTCATCCTAACAATATACAGAGTGCCGCAGTGCAAGAATTTCAAATATTGGGGGGACAATTTGGCCATTTCTAATTATTGGAGGGGACTTATTCCCCTCAATCTCTGTAGTGGTTACGGCCCTTTTTAGAGTATTGAAATTGTGATCATGTTTGATTTACAGCATCATCATCACCACTGTGCTCTACCTGTCAGATGCTTTAAGAAAAAACTTCCTCAGTGATAAGTTTGACTACAAGGTTTGTCTTCCGTCCGCTTCAGTTTGAATTCATCAGTAAAACATCACAGTCGATCTGTTTATTTTCTGTGCGGCGCAGCCTCTAAACTCTCCATTTCCATTTAGGTGTGGGATTCATACTTCTGCCTGTCTGTTATCTTCATCAACCAGCCCTGCCTTCAGCTCGAGACCTTCTCTGCATCAAAGAGGAAGAAAATACTGGAAAAGTGAGTGCCTGCAACCCCTCTGAATTGTCATACTTCTCTACTATATAGTCTGCCAAAAGTCGTACGTCAAATGAATAGTATGTCTGAATTTATAAGGCTATTAAGGGTTTGAATTTTTTAGTTTTAGTTTGTGTCATTTACAATTTTTATTTGCGTATTTCATTGCTGGTTCTTCATCAAATGCAGTACATACTCGGACAGTATGTGTTTCAGATGTGGTTACAGTGTTTACGTTCTTCAGGAAGTCGACCTGACATTCTTCAAATGTCTCAGTTATATTTCGAACACTAAACTGACATAGGATGGCTTATTTAAACAGCATTTTGCACTTTGTTTGTGTTTAGGTACGGAGACATGCGTGTCATGATGGGATGTGAGATTTTCAGCATGTGGCAGAATTTAGGTAGGACATTCCCAGTTATCCGAAAGCTGTACTCCTCCTCGTATGGGAGACGAAAGTTTCTTGTCTTGCAGGAGAACACAAGCTGAACTTCATCCCGGCAATGATCGGCCCGTTCCTGGAGGTGACGCTGGTGCCTCAGCCGGACCTGAGGAACGTGATGATCCCGATCTTTCACGACATGATGGACTGGGAACAGCGCAGAAGTGGCAACTTCAAACAGGTCACCCAGCGCCCCCTTCTGGTCACTTATAGGACATGCAATTATCTGATTCCAGAGCATGTGAAATATATTTGACATCATTTTTATTTGTAATAGGTGGAGGCAAAACTTATCGACAAGCTGGACAGCCTCTTGTCAGAGGGAAAAGGAGATGAAACGTACAGAGAGCTCTTCAACAGCATGTGAGTGAGAGGACACATACACAAATAAACTGATAAGAAGGTGCAGTCCTTTGTGGGCTGAACTTTAGTTTAATGTTAGCAAAGCGATGAGACGGTAAATATTTATGCAGGTCAGATCTCACTCATCTGTGTGATAGTGAGTGGACCAACCTGTTATTGTGTTCCTGTGTGTTTTTTCTGGCTGTGTGTTTGGGTTTGTGTGCGGCCGTGAAAAAGTGTTTGCTCCCCCTCATCTGAATTCAAATTTATGCACATTTTTAACATTGTATAAGGTCAGATTTCATTGTAGATTATAGTAGTGGTGGTAAAATGGACATATAGGTTTGGTGTGGGTTTTTTTGGTGTTTAAAGTTGCAATTCTGCTATCTTCCATTTTTGAATAAAACTATGTAAGATATATCTCATGTTTTTTGTTCGTGAAGGGACACTTTCATGCATATCATGATAATTGGTGAAAAAAAAAACTTTTTTCATTTTTCTGCTTTCTACTAACTATACTAACTAACTAACTGTACTAACTGAGTCTGAGTGGCTGTTGTTGACATTAATCTATTAATATGAATTTGTTTTGTTTATGCTGCTCTGGACTAGAATTCCTCTGTTCGGTCCATATCCTAGGTAAGATGATCAGTAATCACTGTTCTACTGGACAGCTGTGTCTGTGAGAGCGTGCAGGGCATGATGGGTCATATGGTGGGCAGCTGTATGACTCGTTGTCTGCTTTGTTTGTTTTCTCTGTCAGTCTGTTGAAGAAGATTGAAAGGGAGACGTGGAGAGAGAGCGGGATATCCCTCATAGCCACGGTCACACGGCTGATGGAGCGACTGCTGGACTACAGGTGACACGGAGCAGATGCACACAGAAACACAGCAGTTGGAGACTGTAGCCAGACAAAACGAATATGCTGCGCGTAGATTTGTGGAAACGCATATCAGTGCTCGAAATATATTGACTTCTTAACTCTATATTTGTGGAAAAAAAATTCGACCTAACCTTTAAAATGATTAAATTCTTCATTGCATTTTTGCAGAAATGATGATGCATTTTTACCCTTGTCACTACTTTTGGCATATGGATACAAATTACACTCTTTCTGTTTTACAGAGACTGTATGAAGTTGGGAGAAGTCGATGGGAAAAAAATTGGCTGCACAGTCAGTCTCCTGGTATGTTTTTTTTTTTTTTATATAATCTTTTGTGCCATTCTTTGTCACTTCATGTCAGTATTATTCACCCTGCACCTGTCGGTTTACTCAAGCTGGTGGTCTGTTTTGTGAATAGTGTCAGTTTGTTGCTTAGTTCAAGACTGGAGTGTTAACAAGGGAAGTGATTTAGCACTTTAATTCATGGCGGAAACACTAAAGTCTTTTCACTGCTGAGGGCTGTACTGTGGACGACCTAGTGCTGAAGTGATTTCCTGCATTCTGCTGCTTTTCTCCAAGTCTCCTTGGTTTAGCCGTTTGAATCCGTTCATAGTAACCAGAACGAAACTTAAAATAGGTGCTGAAAAAAGCACTTTAAAGCACTTCATATCCACACTCCACCACTCTTTGTCTCTTTTCTGCAGAACTTCTACAAAACGGAGCTGAATAAAGAGGAAATGTACATCCGCTACATTCACAAGCTGTATGACCTGCATCTGAAAGCGCAGAATTACACAGGTACTTGAGATGTAGTTCAGGGCCCACAGAACAAAACTGTGCTGCTCGTTTGAGCTGTGCTGCTCGGATCGTTTATCAGCTCGAACCAATAATAGACAATTATAAGATCAAACAGCGCTGACATGAAACCAGGAGAAACATTGTGCTATGAGGATTTTCAGTCCACAAATCATCAACATTCACCATGGATTTAATGTAGTAACGCTAACTGTAACCATGGGTTTGTGGCAGAAAAAGTCGAATGTTTTTACATTATTAATTTCAGGGTTCGTACAACCTTTTGAGAGTGAAATTCAAGCACTTTTCAAGGACTTTCAAGTGCTTCACACTTTTTTCCAGCACTTCAAAGCTCTAAATATTATCCAATCCAAAAATCCAAAACATTATTTGTTCATCTATCAAACATGGTCCCCATTTCTAAATCTAAAAGTTTTAAGATGTAGGAAAACTAACACGAGGCAAACAAACACTTATTTGAGATTAATACATTTATAAATGACCACTATAACCGGTAGATGGTAGCAGAGGAGCACTTATTGACTTGTTAGCCATTTCCACTCCCTAATAGTTTTTTTCCACCGCATGTTTTGCTTTTAATTTATATATTATTAAATCCCTATAATAAAACAAATCATCAAGAAATAAATTTTTGTCAAAGTTTGACACTTTTTGTACTGAAGTATGAAAAGTCAAGAAGTGTCACGAAAAACAAGTTCTTCAAATTGCAAAGGATTACACAGAAAGCAAGTAAGGAGCACTCCTTTTATAATAACTGAAGTGCAGTATGATACTATAGAACAACAATGGTACATTTATTAAGAGTAGAATACAAAAATGTTGTTGTTGTTGTTAATTTTTTTATCTGCATCTCAACTTAAGCTCAGTGCTTAAACTTAATATTATTAGTAACTGCACTTATTAATGCAAAACAATAGTAATTTATGATTAAATTGCCTTTGTGATTAACAACTCGCTCACCTCAGCGCTTCCATCTGTAGAACTGGATGACACCGGTGCCACTGCTCTCAAATGTTAGTGTGGAGGCCTGTAGTTTGAGGCTATGGTTATCGTATATATTTTCATGACGTATTTATGTGTGTGCAGAGGCCTCGTATACACTTCTGCTGTACGACGAGCTGCTGGAATGGTCCGAGAGACCACTGCGGGAGTTTCTGAGTTACCCTATGCAGAGCGAGTGGCAGAGGAAGGAGTACCTGCATCTCACCATCATCCAGAACTTCGACCGTGGAAAGGTCTGAATTTTCTGCTGTCTCCCTGTTTTTGTTTCACGTTTCCAGTTTCCAGGCCCCTTTGGTTTCTCCTCACGTGGCTCCTCTCAGCCCACTATCAAATTATCAAGGGTGATTTGTATTCCGAGTAGATATCCCTTATGACTAAGTGGTACCCCAATCACTTAATCACTTGAAGAGAATAAGTAGGAGATAATTATCCTACTGTTGAATTATCAAACTGCATGTGAATTGAAGTTCACCTCTCTACCCCCTCAGTGTTGGGAGAATGGCATCATCCTGTGCAGAGAGTTAGCGGACCAGTACGAATCCTACTACGACTACAGAAACCTCAGCAAAATGAGGGTGAGTTACAACTCTTTATGTGATATGACAGTTCTTTGCATTTTGCCAGTTCTTAAAGGGGTCATATCAGGGAAAGCAGTCTCGTTAACATAAGACCACCCACATTTACATATCAATTGGCAACTTTATGTTATTTGCATATCTCTTAAAGGTACAACAAACTTTTTTCAATTCAAATTTCCTGAGAAAATCATCCACGATTAATTTAATAAAAAATTTTGTGCAAGAAACTTCCACTTTCAGTTGATTAAACGCTAGAAATGTGTAGAATTTAATTTGGTCATTTTTGCTAATAATATAATTTCAAATCACAGATGATGGAAGCTTCATTTTACGATAAAATAATGGACCAACAGCGGCTGGAGCCAGAGTTCTTCAGAGTGGGCTTCTACGGCAAGAAATTCCCATTTTTTCTACGGGTATGTGTCATCCTGACATCCTGCAGTATACTAGACGCCACTGTCAGTAACTCTGAAGTCCACTTGGTGTCAGTATTAACCAGAACGTGTGTTGTACAGAATAAGGAGTTTGTGTGCCGTGGTCATGACTACGAGCGTCTGGAGGCGTTCCAGCAGCGCATGCTCAATGAGTTCCCTCATGCCATCGCAATGCAACACGCCAACCAGCCTGACCAGACCATCTACCAGGCTGAAGCCCAGTGTATCCTCCAGATATCTCTTGTCTTTCCCAATCACTCACACACTAGCATGCCAAAGAGTCTTACACCTGCAGAGTTGTTCTCTTGCATTGTATAGATATTGTCCTAATTCCTCGTTAGTCACATCCATTTGCCCATACTAACTGATTTACTCATTTTATTTTTAGCGGTATGCATGAATTTGTCACAATACTTAGTTACGGATTTGAACAATCCCCTAACACAAAGTATTACTCTTTAGTGTGCACAAACTGTTTCAATTCAGTAAATCTGGCAGAATCCTGATCATTTAGGTAGGCAGTTTATGCTGAAATTTTGGGGTTTGAATTCCATTTTGAGTGAATTAGCATTTGGATGCAAATGTGACACCCAAACTTGTGTAAAATAGATTTCATGATGAGGATGTTGGTAATAATTCTTAATAGCACACTAATGATAACTATTACAAATTTATAAAAGTAAAAATTCAGCGTAGAAACCACTTTTCTATACACAAAAGTTGTTTTCAATATGCTATTTTCTGTAATAGAGTGCAGTGACAGTGTCAGAGTGAAAGCACTACAACAAGATTTTTCAGGACAAGCACAAGGCGAGAGCTTGTCCACTTTAAAAACACGTCCACGTGGCTGAAAATCGATCCCCAGAACACACATCAGGCGTAGAGACGGCGGGTCACAGGAGAGCGTTTGTTCAGTTGATGAGACATGTACCTGTAGGCCAGACGCTCAGTGAATATGTGACGTCCTCTTCAGCACAATTAGAGCAGACAGGGCCAGTCAAACTACATGAGCACAGTGTTTTGTTATCCAAGACATCGATTAAGCATTGGCCTTCTTTGACGTCTGGCCTGTTTGATTCATATTTATGTGCTGATGAGACCTCATGTCTGTAAGGCACAAGATGTTGGATATTTAAACATTTGTGGAGGATGATTTCCTACTGTACGGTCTGCATTTGGACTGGGTGTGAAATAGGTGATACCACAGCAAAGTCCGTTTCATTTAAGTTATGCAGTATATCATCTCAAATCAAACATATCATATCATTATAGTAATGTTATTCAAATGTGTTTGTGTTCAAACGACACGTTGCTGGTTCCTTGACCAACCTTCATGCAGATCTGCAAATCTATGCTGTCACACCAATCCCAGACAGCCAGGACGTCCTGCAGCGTGACGGCGTTCCCGACAACATCAAGAGCTTCTATAAGGTCAACCACATCTGGAGGTTTCGCTACGACCGGCCGTTTCACAAGGGCACCAAAGACAAAGAGAACGAGTTTAAGGTGAGTCCTGTCATCATTTAGTTCTTTCATCATTTATTAACCTTTATATCATTATAAATCTGTATGGCTGTCTTTCTGCCGTGGAACACAAAAGGAGACGTTTTGAAGAATGTGCTGGTTGCTGTTTTCCATGCAGTTTCCATTAATGCTTAATAAAGCTTCGAAATAAGATACAAAACCACCTTAAAGGTACCATTAAAGTTGCTCATATGACTATATTCCAATTGTTCTGAAGTCATATAAGAGCTTTGTGTGATAAACAGACCTCTAGTGAACTGCAGCAAACTGATTGTTGAATCAGAGAGTTGAACTCGAGAACTGGATCATTCTGATTTGTTCGTTAATTTTTTTTACATCACTACATGAACTCTCATTAATGTACCAAGGAAATTTGCCCCGTTGCAAATAGATTCAGCGAATAACAACTTAAATTTCAATCTGATTCTTACACAAAGCTATTTTTTGACTTTTTAGTTTTTGTAATTTAGTGCACAAATGGTCACATGAACCACTTTTATGGTGCCGTCCATTTGAAGCTCGAATGCTCCTGTCTACGTTCATTGTAAATGCATGAGCAAAAATTACCATTACATTCAAAATGCGTGGATGGTAGAAAAAAAGTCATGAGGGTGAGTAAATACTGTGCGATTATTTCATTCTGGGGTGGACTGTTCCGTCTTTTTGTTCTCGTCTCTTGCGTTTCACTCTTCCTCTTCTCTCTTGTGTATTCATTCCTTCACTTCTAGTGTCTGGCGGCCATTGTGTGTGTGTGTGTGGGTGTGTAGAGCTCAGGTGTTCTCTCACATGCTGCATTATTCACAGCCTCGGTCCAGAGAGGCTAATTAAAGTTTTAGGAGCTGAGAGACCCGCTCCTTCCAAATATCATTTCCCTTCCCCTCTCACTCAATATATCCAGCCCAGACAATCACAGCCTCGCTGTGGATTCGATCCACCGCAGTGTTAGATCTCCCCAACCTCCGGTGGTTACCGTGTTTGAAATAAACTGTTTAGCCTGCCAGATATTATATTTTCAGAGACACCGGGGGTACTCACCACCCCGGTCCACTTACCGCCCAGTAATAATGTCTGAAAATCTCATTTAGAGGAAAACTTCGGCTGAGACACTATCCAGATGATACGATTATATTGGACTGAGGTGGTTTTGAATATCACAATCAAGCATCTGAACTTCTTACAGAGCTTCCTCCGTTATACATGCGCCAGCTCAGGTTAATTCTCAGGCTGTGCTGGATGGGAAATGAATTTATGAATGTGAAATTTAATATGTGGAGCAGTGTGGGTTGATAAGCAGACTATGTTCCTGGGAATGAGCTGTTTAAAGTGTAGATTAAATGATATGTATTATACATACTGAAGGAGGAAAGTCACTCATTCCTTGGAATATGTTGTAGCCGCTTTGCCTTATGGGATCTCTTGGACTTTCTCTGACGGGTTTGAACTCTGATGTGTGTCAATGAGCGTTTGCTTTTGAATTTCAGAGCCTGTGGGTAGAAAGAACGACATTAACGCTTGTGCAGAGTCTCCCAGGCATCTCCCGCTGGTTTGAAGTGGAGAGGAGGGAACTGGTAAGGAGATCTCCCATTAAACTTTTCCTTTTGTATGGTTCTCACACTCACCGCTTTAGGTCAGAGACAAACTCTAGCAAATACTCAAATGCTTAGCCAATGGATTGTGTGTGTGTGTGGTCTTGTAGTATGTACTTATTGTGCGTTCTTGGTAGAAAAACTCAATACACTGGTGAGCTGGTAGTTACCTTCAAAGTAGACATAGACTATTAATTGTTTGACTTTTTATCAATGTTCACACTTTTGAACTTAATTAATTAATGGTTCTACCAATAAATGACACCATTTGGTGGGTCACTAAGCAAAATGACTCATTAAAATAATGGCACTATTACTACTACTTCTACTAATCTATAATAATAATAATAATCTGCACCATAATAAAAAAGCATCATAATTTTTTATGAAACTTACCCACATTTAAGTTTTGCATGAAGCTAGAATAAAATATATATTTCTTTGTTTAAAGCAGAGCAGCAGTTGTTTCTTTTGATATATTGTATAGTGGTGGAGTAAATTTAATGCATCCTTGCCGAAACTATTAGCTTCATTAAAAAAGTATATATTACTTTTGAATGGTAGTGTGTCAAAAAGCCAATGGAAAAATTGGTTCTGCGTATTACTGAATTTAAAAAAGGAAATCAATAAAACTCACAATAATTTTTTTAAACTAGAAGCTTTTACACTCCCATGCTTGAGCAGAGTATTTTTCAGCCGTACAAAATGAATTCTTCCAAAGTTCTCCAAACATTGAATGAAAGTTTTTTTTTTTCAACCAATGTGTCTTGGCTTGTTGGTGAACTTCTCTGGGTTTTTTTTGGCCACAGGTGGAGGTGAGTCCGCTAGAGAACGCTATTGAGGTCATCGAGAACAAGAACCTGCAGTTGCGGACGTTGATTACGCAGTGTCAAACACGGCAGATGCAGAACATCAACCCCTTGACCATGTGTCTCAACGGAGTCATCGACGCCGCAGTCAACGGAGGTCTCGCTCGCTATCAGGAGGTTTGTTTTCTTGTAATTTCGGTTATATTGAACTAATTCACTGTATATTATATGTATTGTCTCGGAGTTATGTCCTCTGTCAGAGAACACAGAGCCTTCAGATGGCCGAAGGGAATACTGGAATAGCTTAAGAGTTTAGCGTGTCCGAAAGGGAATATCTTAGCCATAACTACAGAAACAGCAGCATTGAAAAAAGATTCATTCCCCTTGTGAAACCCTGGAAAAAAATCTATATAATCTCAAAGAAGTCATATGCTGTGCGAATACAACAGATCTTTCCAGATTGTATGAATGCTTGTTGCATAGCAACCTTGCTTTAGTGTCACTGCAGTTTTTACCTTGATAGACTTGTAGAGCAGCTATAAAGAAGATTGTCAACTGTATACATGCAAGGTTTGTGTTTGTACTTGTTCCAGAAAGTACGTTTGCATTAAATTCTTTTCATGTAGGCTGTTCAGATACTGCCCTCGCCGAGTGTCCTGAGGTAAAGGGTCATGGGATGAGCAGCAGTTAATGTATTTGGATCGCAAACATGACAGAATTACCAATTAGTTGTTTATTGAGCGTTCCAGCTGTTGGCATTAATATTTGCTTGCTTTTCTGCACTTTAAGGTCAGCCCTCAAGAAAATTCCACTCTAAATGCCTCTCAATTACAAGATCTAGCTCTTAATTGGCTCATCCCCTACCGGTTTTTTAAAACCTTCTTGACATCTGCGTCTTCTTTAGAAGTTAAAGGAAAGATTTGTTTTAGTAAAGCAGAGGTATGTATATCCCATTCCTTAAATTATCACAAAAGAATTCACAAGTACAGCTGTAATTGCTCCTGAGCTCATCAAATTCAACTGGTGTTTGTCTACTGGCGATCTGCAGGCATAGCAGGCAGCCACAATTAAATCTTCTCATAGCGTTTGGTCGGTGTTAAGTTCAGAGAGGAATTTGTGTTAAATTTTGTGTTGTTGTGGGCGTACACTGTGCAATTTCGGATACTCGGGAGGTCGTGAGCCATTGCACATGTTGTGAGCCAGTTAACATGGTAATCGTGTCAAAGCAGCTGGTACATGGCACGGCTGTACTGCACGGCAAGCCGGCGGCAATCGTGTAACTTAGGCCAGTAAGTGATGTGGGTGTAAACCTCACTCCTCTGGTCTCAAGAGGCAAGCTAGCAACCTACTCTAAAGGCTGCGGTCTTTAGTGTCCTTGTTAGCGCGCCCACCTCCCGCCGGAGACCACGGTTCGAATCCCTCTAGAAGCGGGTCGAGTAGTTGGTGCCGTGACCCGGATGGGAGCGAGCTTTAGGGGGGTGAGTGTAATGTAGGCCAGTAAGTGCTGTGCGTGTAAACCTCACTCCTCTGGCCTCAAGAGGTGCGTTAGCGACTGATGCTAGAGGCTGCGGTCTTTCCTGTCCTTGTTAGCATGCCCGCCTCCCACTCTGGAGGTGCAGGTTCGAATCCTGCTCAGAGCGGGTAGAGGACGACCGGTTACAATTGCATGAGCTTTCGCGCTAAACAGACTGGCACTTTCAATATTGCTGCTTTAGCTTCGGATGTGTATGTCTGTGTATGCACATGTTGTGGTTGCAGCCACATGGGCTGTAATAATAGTCATGGATCTAGCGTATATGACATGATTGTGTATGATTTGGCAATAGGCAACAGCCCATGCGATGGTCAAAACTGGGCTGACTCCCTTTATAAATTTGTATAAAAATGATCTTGCTCGGCTCGTAATTTCTCTTACACAATGCGAGCCGTGACCATACGAGCATCAACGATTTCCACGCGATTTCTCCAGAGAAAAAAAAATCGCCTCCAAGCTCGTACGACATCAAAAATCATACTGTGTATGCCTGGCTTTTGTAAGCCTTTTTTACATTTCTTTTTTATTTTTATTTTATTTCATTCCCTTCCTAAAAACTCACAGACATTTCTCAAAAGATCCCATAGCTCAAATATGCTGGTCCCTTTGTCGCTAAAAATCACTGTCAGTGTGAACTCCTTCAGTGATCGGCAGGCATAGCGTGCATCTGCAATTAAATTGTGCATCTGCCGGTAGCGTTCCCTGGCCTTAAGGGCAAATGTCATGTTCATGGCAATGGGAAAATCTGCATGGTGGAATCTTTGAAGTCTGAGAGTTTCCCTCCTGAAGCTTCTGCTCTCCCACTGTCTCTTTGGAGATACCAGCACATCTTCCTTGGAACAGATCGGACACAGATACACCGTCTGTTCTCTCTCCTTCCCCCCTTTTCCTTAGAAGATCTGAAGACATGCATGTTTTTAAGCTCATATTTTTGCACTTTATTTGGTTGCAGTTAATCAAGTTATAATTTGACTAATCGGTGAAACTATGCATGATATTGTTTGCTGAAGTTGTCAAGGTAAATGTAACTCACACCACAAAATATGTGGAGGCTGGTGAGGCACAATGCATTATGGTTAAACAGTGCAATTTTGTGTTTCTCACAGGCGTTCTTCGTGAAGGACTACATCATGAATCACCCCGAAGATGGAGACAAAATTGGTCGTCTCCGAGAGCTCATGTTTGAACAGGTTTGTCTCAAGAAACCAAATCTAATCTACACCAGATTTCACACACATTTATGATGTTTCATTGTCATCATTTCTCCACTCATGTTTGGGATTTAGCCGTTATGTTCTACACAAGCTCGGTTTCTGTAGGTCTCACTTCTTCCCTACATGCCCGTGCTGCTTAGTAACCAGAAACTCTCCAGAGCCAAGCACATGATGCTGATGTCTAGACAGTAACCATGGATATAAGCCAGTTACAAGCATGAAAGTGAACTTTTAAAGACTGAAGGGGGAAAAATATTTTGCTGATCATTTAATTATGAAGCAAGCAGGTTTAAAGACAACGTGCAAGAAGAATTGATGCTGCTTGCTTCTTTAATAAATGTCTTTCACCTTATTGTTCTTGATTCGTCAGTATGTTATTTTAAAGAACTTAACACATTTTTATAGTTTTCAATCAAAATGTAGCGACTTTTACTGTCCTGCTGATGTTTGAAGCCCAAGTGCATGGGCAGGGAAAAAATTAGCCAATAATAGATCAAGTCAAGTCTCCTCCCTACATTATTCAGCACTAAATATTCTGTTTTACTGAAATTCGTCACATTACGGAGGTTAAATGCATTGTGAGTACTATTGTCTTTAAAGCCTCATCGTTCCTCCATCAGGCTCACATACTGGAGTTTGGTTTGACAGTGCATGAGAAGTTTGTACCTCAGGACATGCGGCCCCTGCACAAGAAACTGGTGGATCAGTTTCATCTCATGAAATCTAGCCTCGGCATACAGGTACAAATCAGAGTTTCTACAGTCGGATTCCCAAGCCGTTCCTTGTGCGCTCATCTTTCTCTCTTTCCCACGGCCTAAAGGAATTTCCAGCCTATGTGCGAGCCAGCCCGATCCACTTCACCAACGGAAGCCCTCGAGCTGGAAGAAACTCAGCGCCCAATATAATGAGTCCAGAGGGAGGAGCGCGTGTGGTGTCACGCCGCAGGTGAGAAACTCTTTTCAGGGTTACACTTTATTTTGATGTCCCCCTTTAGACATTCTGTTGATTAAAAGTAACATTACACCTACGTCAATTAACTCTCATTAGAGTCTTAATAGAAATTTTTCAAGTACATATCAACGTATTCTACTTACCCGAACCCTATCAGTCTACTAATATCTTACTAATACCCCAATGAGAGTTAGTTGACATGTAGGTGCAAACGCCTCCCCAAAAGTGTACAGAATGTCTAAAGGGGACCATCAAAATAAAGTGTAACCCTTTTCGGGTCAACCACTAGGGGTTTTTCATTGGTTATTGCCGATATCTAGGGAGTAGAATGCCTAATAGCAGCCATAATGTCCTTATGTAATATAATTAGAGATGAAAAAAAAAATTGTGAATATTTTTTTCTCATTTGCTGTGGATAGTATTATATGCTAGTATTTGTTCCACTGACTCCTCTTTATTTATTTATTCGTTCATTCATTCATTTATTAATTAGTAGTACTAGTAGTTATAATGAATGAATGAAATACTGATAGAGTATTTTTTTTATTTATTATAATTTGTAGTATAATGATAGTATAATGATTTTATGTCTTCTTTAACTCCTAATTATAATATTTACATAAAACATTTTATTATAATGATGACACAGACAACTGTTTTACAATTTAACCTTTGTTTACATAAAGTTAATTCAAAATATTTGAAAGCAGAAAATGTTTATTATAGAAGTTGATTTTGAAACTATTAATCGACCCAGTCAATCATGATTAATACTAGCAAATGTCGATAATGTCAGAATATTGTCTGATTGATGACTAATGTCTTTCTACGCTGTCATAATTAGAACTTTACTAATCTACTAGGAAATTCTACTCTAATTTTCACCAGAAATTGATACTACTTGTTATGAAGTCATTCTCATTGTGTTTTTAATGTATGTTATTCAGTCCCCTCAGCTACCCAGCAGTCAACCGTTACTCTTCATCCTCGCTGTCATCGCAGGCGTCCAATGAAGTGAGCAACATCACGGGCCAATCAGAGAGCTCCGATGAAGTCTTCAACATGCAGGTGAGTGCACAGGACCGACACTGTCTCATACACACACACACACACACACCGGCAGAACATCTATTCTCGCTCGCTGTCTTTCATATTTCCTCCTAATCTTCTTCTTCTAAAGTTCTTTTTCCTTGCCTCTTTTTCTTTCCTAATTGCCCTCTTTCTGTTTTCATCTGTCTCCCTCACATCCCCACCTAATCCTTCCTGTCGCGCTCTGTCTTTTCTCTCACTGGGAGAATCGGATTTGTAGGTGAATTATAGACTGGATGGACAGATTATTTAACTTTTTTCTTTTATCCCAGACCGAATGATTATTTTACAACCCGTTAACAAAGTATAGAAAACTGTGAGCTCTTTCTTATGTTTCTCACGTTTTCTTCTCTTTTCAGCCAAGTCCGTCTACCTCAAGTCTCAGTTCCAATCACTCGGCCTCTCCCAACGTGACCAGCTCGGCTCCGTCCAGTGCCAGAGGTGAGAAGAGTCTGTCCGCTCTCAGAGCAGCCAAGCCAAACCTTTGCTCTTTTGAAATTAAAGCTTGCAGTAGACATACTTCAATGTTCTTACAGCAAAGCTGCTGAGGTTTGATGCGGCACAGTAACACGTGTTAAATATGTACAACGGACTGTGTGCTTGCAGTGCACTGACCAATCATTTTCTTTATTTTTATACTTCCATGAAGCCTTTTTGACAGGGTTAGAAAGGGTAAATTTAAAACTAAATTTTATGATGCAAAATGCCTTAAGTAAAAATTTGTATGTTACGGAAGCCGTTTTCCACCAGAAAATAAAGGCAATTGTGATATCTCATATTTGAGACATTCTATTTATATCACAATTTGGAGTTTATTTATCATAATTGTGACTTTATTTCTAGTATTTGAGACTTTATTTATCATAATGCAACATTTCCTCCTTTTGTAACATTATATTACAATTTGGACTCATAATTGTAAGTATATTTCTCATAATTGAGTCTTCATATTTCACAGTGTGATTCATATTTGCAACTTCATATCAAAATTGAAACTTTATTTCTCATTTTGGACTTATTCGATTTTGGACTTCTTATAATTGCGAATTTTGGTTACACTTTATTTTAAGGTGTCTGTGTTAGTGTTACATTATACATGTAAGTACTGAGTAATAATAATTAACTAGATGTACTTGTACATGTACATTTCTCATAACAGAGTCATTGCGACATTGGATTTGCGACTTTAAAAAACACTATTTGGACCATTTCTTTTAATTGCGTCTTTTTTTCAGGTTTTCTGCAACTTCATTTCTTGTGTTTGATTCTTTATTTCTAGCTATTTTTTTGTAATTATATTTCTCGAGTCTTCATATTTCCTGCTATGTTATTTATGGTATGCTTATTTCCTGGTATGTTCAATCCTGGTAAATTATGATTTGTTGTAATTGCAACTTTGACTCTTATTGTAAGCATTTTCTTACAATTACCTTTTTGTTGTTTTTGTTGTTTTTTACTCTGATTCAGCAACAGGCCTCCATAATAAACAGATTTGTGAGTTAAAAATAAAATGCTACAGAAGTGAAGTTTATGGCCCATTTAATGCTGTTTTACTGTGGGATACAGAAAGCTGGTGTCCTGATATATTGCAGAACTCTCCCCTCTATTCCTCTCTCTTCTCCGCTCTTCCTCGGCCACTTATCTCCCTCCATCCAGCATGTGTTTACTTGCGGACACAGGTAATAAAAATGGGAATATGTATGGAGACATTTATGTAATCTTATAGTCTCCCCTTGGCAGCCCTTCTTGCCTTGCATAGAGACCCCCATAAAGCAGCGGCAGACAGGAGGCGCTCCTGTAGAATTACAGAAGGCATAAAACGCTGCTTGAAGAACTCTAGACTGATGATAGCTATCATAAGGGAGCCGTGGCCTTCTGTCCTGTGCTGGAGGAGGATGTTAGTGTTCTGTGCAGGTTCAGACCTGGTAGTCTATCTCTTCCCGCGAAATAGCCGTCTGTCACCCCAACAGCACAATTCTCGCCCTAGCAGGAGGGAGAGACGAGGAGGAGCCTTTATTTCATGTGCTGGCTGGTTAGCAAAGAAATGAGAGCAAGATCTATGTCTTTTTTATGTGTGTGTGGGGGAACATATTTGAGCATTCATATTGGTTTGTTACTGAAATCACACCCTTGCTTACACCTCCTCACCCTTCGCAGGTTCTCCACAGTTGTCAGATAAACAAAAGCATTCCCGAGAGAACTGCCTCTCGCCGAGAGAGAGACCCTGCAGCGCCATATATCCAAACCCCCTGGATCCCACACAGGTATGAAGATGATTATAGTATCAGTGTTTTTAATATTCCTCAGATGCCAAACAGTCTTCGGTTGATGTGTATTGGTGGGTTTACTTCTCTTAGCCTTCTTCATTGTAAGATTTGCGTTTACCACATCTTGAAAAACGACTAGATGAAACTGGTTTTGTTAATGTGTCTCAGGAATATTATTTGTCAAGAAACGAGAAGTGAGGTAAAGTATTTATACAGAAGACTCATTTCTCATACTCATATCAGTACATTTTAATAGGGAGATAAATTACATACTAATGTAAAATCATCATAAATGAAGCATATACTGGGTAAGAAGCTTTCACAATCGTATCTATTATGAACGTTGATGTCTAACACATCTCTGTTTTATTGTTATGCCACCTATAGAAGTTTGTGTTTAGTTTATATATTTATTCATATTCATACCACGGCCACCAGGCTGGAAGAAGATTTTCCCAGAATGCTTTTTTTTTTTTTACTGTTCTTTTTTGTTTTCATTTCCGTTCTTGTCATCACACTATCCAAATGCTCAAGTTTAAATCCAGTCTTTTGAATAAAGTGGCAAATAATGATCGCAAAAGTATATATATATAATTTATGTAAAATAGAAACAAGAAAGCAATGTAACGGATATTTTCATTGTAAACCAATAGCCTATAGCAAACCTTTAGAAACCTACAGTAATCACTGAACTGAAATCTCAACCGCACTGATGTGAATGTCCTTCACAGAGGCCGGTCCCACACCCAGCGGGCGATGCCTCCTTGCCTCGCAGTGACCCCAACATCTCTACCCCTGACAAAGGTGAGCATGTGCATGTGAGCGTATGAATCTTCAGTCTGTCGTCCTGCTGTGAAGAAGGTGGTCTGAAATGACGGGGGTCTCGCGGTCAGCGCGCGAGATCTGATGCTAACCGACAGCTCACCGCTCCTGTGTGTTGTGACAGCTGTGACTGGACCACCAAAGAGCTTCACAAACAGACTTATGCTTATTCTGATTGACAGGGAGAGATGTTGAGGAGGTTTCATCATCTGTTCACCCAAGTTATTTAAATCTACAGTTAACTGGCAGTGGGTATATTGACTTGCAAAGACATTGGCAACTTTTAGTTTTTTAGATTTTAAAAAAAAAATGTATATATACATGGTGTTTTTGATGTTACTGCTTCATTTGAGAGGATTTAATCATTCCAAAAATTGCCCAGTGAGCTATTGCAATATTTAAAGTGATAGGTTACCCAAAAATTAACATTTTGTCATCATTTACACAACCTCATCTTGTTCCAAACCTAGTTTCTTTCTTCTGTTGAACACAAAAGAAGATATTTGAAAGAATGTTGGTCATCAAACAGTAGCCATTGACTTCCATAGGAAAAATAATGCTTTGGAAGTCAATGGCTGACGTCAACTGTCTGATTACCGACATTCTTCAAAATATCTTCTTTTGTGTTCAACAGAAGAAAGAAACTCATACAAGTTTGGAACAACTTAAGGGTGAGTAAATAATGACAGATCTTTCATTTTTGGGTAAACTATCCCTTTAAATTTGTTTAATTTTAGAAGGAAAAAAGGTCTGAAAGGGTTTGGATATTGAATATTTGGATATGTTGTTCTGTGTTAGACAATACAAATAGCTGTTAAATATAGAACAAACACAATTTTCTTTCCTCAGTTGGCATATTTCCTGTTGTTGTTGAGACAGTCTAATTAGTGTAGTGGGACAGTGTCCATGCTTTTACACCCTAGTCCCGCCAAACCCTGATTAGCTATTTCCTATTGTCAGTCATACAACGCTACTGGGCATTGTATTTTGAGTTGAGTTGACTGAATATACCTGAAATGCATGTTTTGTGTGTGAAAGTGGTGAAGCCTGCACCTAGTAGCTGGAGTCTAGACATGCCGCTCTCTGATTTTAATGGAAAGGGCCCCCCTGTTCCTCCTAGACCACCGTACACAGGTAAAGAAAGAAATCTGCTTCGCCCGATCCTATAGATTGACATAGATGTTTCCTGAACCTTTTAACTCTCAGATCTGCCACTCTTCTGCTCTAAAGTCTCCTGGTTTCTTGCTAATCTTATTTTCTACATCACCCTGTATCATGAGGGCTGCCGGTCGGACGCATCATTGGGTAATGAGAAAAGTAACAGCGGGATCCTTCTCGCACACTCTTTTATTTATAATCATTCTTGATGAGGTTTCTCGCTGCTTTTCTTTCTTTAAACTGCACGACATGTTTTTAAACCTCAATCTGCTGCACCCTTGCTGCTTCATTACCTTTTAGATGTCGGTCTCCATTCTCTTTTCTGCATTGTCTTACTGTCATTTTTTTATTTATTTAATTGGTTATATATTTATTTTATTCTTCTAAATTTTATTAATTTTAATATAAAACACTTTTATTAAGTAATTTTCAGAACTATAATTATAACTAGTATGCTTACTATATTTTATAGCTATATTTACTATTTTTGTTGTGTGTGTATATATAATATTTACTATACATAGTATACTATTTACTATATATAAGTAGTGTATTTATTTTATATTTTTATTCTTTTATAATTTATTAAATTGTTTTAATGTAACCTAATAAATTATTAGTGTTGTTTTTGTTAGTATGAAGTAACTTTCAGAACTATAACTAGTATAAATTAAATTCAATTAAATAATGACTCTTTTTTGACTCTCTGAGTGTACCTCAGAGAACAAATTGTATAATAAAAATGTATGAAGTGACCCTTTTAAGTGTGGACTGTAATTGAGGGTGTTGTCCTGGAAAAGAACTGGTACCGAATGGTTAAACTGTTTTGCATTAGCCGACCGACCTTGGCAAAGCGTTTCCCTGATTAATAGACAGCCATGACCATGTTTACTGTCCCAAGCTCCTGTATCAAGTGAAGTAGATTGACTTTTTGTGTCCTTTAATAGGATCTCCTGCCAAGACTACACGATCACAGTCCCCTGTGATGACATCACGCTCGCCTCAGAAGGTATGACCTTTTCTTGTTGTCTGGGGTGTTTTGTGAACTGACTTTTGATGTACAGTGTTTACTGTAGTGTCTCGGGACTCAATCCGGGATGTCTACTGGGTCAGGCTCTAGACAATCCAACTGGGCCCATGATTAGACAGAGAGACACTGTTTGTGAGTGTTCGCTCCAGTCCTGAACAGTTCGGTCGGCTCACGTACATGGCAGTGATCCGGTGCAGAATCCACTAATCGATCTCAAACTCTTTCTTCTCAATGGTGGCACAATCATTTTACTGCAAGATTGTGTTTATCAGAGAACTCTGGTAACAACAGTGGAAAGCAACACAATATTTACACTACCATTCAAAAGTTTGGGGTCAGGAATTAATTACAATCATCAAGTGCACATTATAAATGTCTTCCCTGTCACTTATGATCAATTTATTGTTACAAAAGATTTATTTTTCTTCTGAACTTTCTATTCATCAAAGAATCCAGAAAAAATACTGTTTTATCATAATGTTGAAACTATTTTCTGTTTTCAAGCTCCAAATCAGTATATTAGAATGTTTTTATAAGGATCATGTGACACTAAAAACAGATATGTTAAATTGTAATACTTCACAATATACTGTTTTTACTGTATGTTTTAACAAATAAATGCAGCCTTAGTGAGCATAAGAGACTTCTTTCAAAAACAAAAAAATCTTACTGACCCCAAACTTTTGAATTTTTGCCCGTTTTATCTCCCTGGATCATTATTTTTGGGTCCAACACTTAGCTTATGCACAATACCAAACAATTATACCATGCATTGTATATACGATGCTCACAAATGTTAAAAATCCACTATACTGTAAATGTTTTTCGATATTTTCTCATATAGGCTTTTTTGAAGCAACATAAACCATTCATTTAAACAATGACATATAAGAACCTCTAAACTTATACAATATATATATATATATATATATATATATATCTTTACTCCCCTAACTTCAGAACAGTAGATGTCAAAAGTGATGTCCAGCCTAGGTAAATTTACATCTTCACCCTTTCTTCAAATAATATAAAAAATTAAAATATATTTTGTAAGCATATTGTGTATAGTTGTGCATGGAGTCAGATGTTTCATTTGTGATAATGCAATGAAACATGCCACATTTAATAACTGATTATGTTGTAGTCAAAATATGCTTTTTTTGTTATTCTATGCATTTTATTTTATTTTATTTTTGCATCGTAAAATAAAATCTGTAGCTGTAGTTTGATTTATTTATTTTGAAATAATATTCAGATAAATACCTTAACCAAGGTCTATTTAAAAAATATAAAATATTTTCCTTGTATGTTAATGGTTTAATTGAACTTGTAGGGTCATTAAAAACAAATATCCCCTCCGGGCATCACTTTTGACCACTACTGTATCTCTCATCCAATCTACATATTTTACATGATTATTTTTTAAAGAATGTATAATGCATGTTTTATGATGCCTTATTGACCAGCTTTAGTGTCCTGTATGTTATTAATAGTGCATTTCATCATTCAAGAAAATATGAAACGTTATATATGCTGTCAGTCCAACTGTACTTTACTTTTATTGTATTACTGAGCTTTACTGAAAATTCAGGTGTCCATATTGCAGAGTACCAGAAACCACAGTGTTTTTCTTTCAAAGGGTATATAATAGGGTATACAAGGGTCATAGACCTTGAAAAAGGTTGGAGCTGCAGTCATCAATGTGCCTTTATGCCATTTCTCTTTTACGTTGCAGTGAGTGTATTCAGGTTTTAAATAAACGCACATTCATTCAAAGTAACGGCCCTTAAAGCCGAGCACCGCTCTAATGGCTTCTCAGAAACTCCTACTCGACTATGCCTCATTCATCGCATCTTGTTGACAATTGCATTCATTGCCACTTCCTTGAATTCTCGTCTCGTGCCACATATCGATTCGTCACCTAGTATTCAGCAAAGCACATGCGTTCCAATCATCTTATAAAACTCTAGAGTCCAAACTCTTTCTGTTTTCATTTAAAGACTGCATAGAAATCAAATCATTACTCTTTCCGGAAATCGGAAATGCTGAAATCTGTCAAGCTACTCAGGAAAACAAAGCAGAGAGCGAGTTTCGGATGGGAGGAGATCTCAGCACTAGAGCTGGTGAATTTCCTAAAGGAAGTGCAGTCAGCGGGACGGGTCAGAAAGCGAAAGCCTAACATGCGTGACCACCTGTGTACGGTTGTTTGCCCCAGAAATAGTCTCATGCCTGAAGCTATACCATGTGACACGTCACACACAAGCATGACCAGGCACACACATGAAAATAGATTCCACAGTCAGTTACATCTGGCAAAACCAGCTTTAAACAGCACAAATGTTCATGCTGGTCCAGGCTATTTTATGTCATCCAGTAGTAGTATAAAATCTATGAAACATGCATCAAGTTAAATTTTATACAGCAGGTGATGTATGCAATCTGATAACAGTAGAAATATAGTAAAATGGCTGATTACTTATAATCATGGCTGCTAACTGATAAAATGCCAATATTAAAATTCTATACAATTTTGTCTAAATAAATAAAAAAAATAAAATGAGTCAATTTAGGCATCACAACATTAATTTGTACAGTATTCCTATATATTCATTTTGAGATTTGCTAAAGATTAGCATTTTACAGTGATAAAAATTAGTGTTTTTGAAAGAAAAATAGGGATTCAAACATCCAATATTCACCAATATACATCTAACATCAAACTATACCAACACATTTTCAGTTTTAATATTGGCCAGTAATACTACCAATATATTGTCATCCAAAGAAATGTAGCTTTTTCAGCAAAAAAGAAAATGTAATGCAACCTCACTGTTACTGAGATGCACCATTATCAACTGCACAAACTGAATTATCTTAGCGGAAATGCTGTGCTTGAAGTTCTCTCCAGAGTGCAATCAGATTAAAGGGATAGTTCACCCAAAAATGAAAATGCTGTCAGTAATTACTCACCCTCATGTTGTTTCAACCCAGTAAGACTTTCGTTCATCTTCGGCGCACAAATAAAGATATTTTTGATTCTTAATTTGTGTTCCGAAGATGAACGAAAGTCTTATGGGGTTGGAACAACATGAGGGTGAGTAATTACTGACAGAGTTTTCATTTTTGGGTGAACTATCCCTTTAAATATGCCTTATTCAGTGAAATTAAGTCCTAGAAACAGCTAAAGCCTTAGCTGTGGATTTAATTGCTTAGAAATTTTTTTCGTAATGAAAAGAGACAGTATTGCCTCAAAATAATAGCAGAATATTGTGCTTTGGCCTTCCAGTGTACCGATTTGATTTTGAGGCCGAATTTTTGCTTCTGTTGTAGCTGATGGCTTTGTTATTAAGAATTTCTTTATTCCTGCTATTAGATAGAGGTAACTTATCTTGTGCTAGCTGCATTGTGGCCCAAAGCTTCATCTTTTCTCTTTTGATCTGTATGTGTTTTGTATTTGCAGATCTCTGTGCCTCCGTTCACCCCTTCGCCCACAGAGTGCCAAACTACAGGGTTGGTGTCAAATTCTCCAGTGCTTTCTGGAAGCTACAGCAGCGGCATCTCATCTCTCAGTCGCTGTAGCGTATCTGAGGCCTCTGGAACTGAGAACACACCCACTGACCACGCCCTCCCAAACTCCGCCTCCAGCGGCTCAGACGAGCTCATTCGACGGGAGAACAAGACCCCGCCTCCTTACAGCATACATGAGCGGAACAACCCCCGCAGGCAAGTCCCGCTCCCACCAAGCTTGTCGATTCCTCCAAGCATTGACGCGCCACCCATTCCGCCCAAACCGCACCAGATTCGAAGACAAAATACTGAACCACGCCGACCCGACCAGTTTCCCAGACCCCGTCCCATTCCTAGGAAAGTCTCACAGCTCTAACGCTGTGCCCCTCACACCAGCCCCACCATTTGCACTTTTACACTTAACCTCTGTGGGTTTACGATTATTCCCTAATCTCCCAGTTATAAAAAAAAATAGACTGTGGAATATTTTTCATATATAAATATATATTGAGTGAAAGAGGGTTTACAGGGGTATGACTGCAATTTATGCACTTTTTAGGTTCGAAATTATAAGTTCGCTTGTCAAATTACCCAAGCCCCTAAATTAACTCTAAACAGAACTTAGTACTATGGTATTTTCTCAGATTTTCCATAGATTTATCAATGCTAATGTGTATTTATAGTGGTTGATACAAGACATGTTTTGCCTTAAGAGTCTTTTTATCAATGACAAATGCACAATTAAAAGTACTTTGTACTTTTAAATAGACAAAGGTGCTAGAAGTCCTCTATATTGATGTTAGCACAAAATGTTCAAGGTTACATTTTCCTTTGAGTATAAGGCCTATTCACACCAAATGAGAGAGAAAATATGTGGTAAAATATTAGAACATTACTAAAGGGGTTTGAAAAGAAAGTACAGCATCGTGAATCTGAAGCTTTGGAAATTAAGTCCATAATGTGTGGGGGAAATTATATAGATTGGCATATAGTGCATGAGGCGATTTAAACAACACTTTTGCTAACACAAATCTCTGTCTGCCCTGCGATTTTATATTTATGCACATTTTTTATAAATGCACATATTTTATTAGTAGACTTTCAAAGGAAACTGTGTTTATATCTGTAGTACAAAGGGATCATGAACTAGTATGTCATTTTACAAAGATGACATTAGTCCTATGTCCAGTAGCATTAAACCGGTTAACTAAATGTGCTAAACTGTGTGGGTGCAGCGGTGGCTCTGGAAACAGAAAATGCTTGTATCACTGACAGGTCAGTTTTCTTTGCAGTCTGAAGATGTTTAAAAAGTTTGCACTTGGTGTGAATAGGCCTTTAGAAAGGTCGCTGCTTTTGTAAGACCAAGTTAGCATAGTCTCTGAAAATCCACACGCAAAGAGCTCTCATGGGTTAGACAAATCTGAAAACTTTCACCATATGAACTGTCACCTTTGCATTGACTAATTAATGTGAGTGTAATCAAGAGTAGTACCTCCGTCCCATTTGTGTAATTGGAGCGCAGTTGTGGGCGAGTCTATATGGGCATTTCCGAGCCCTAAAGCATTGATGGTTTCTTTAGGTTACGTTGGAGTTTGGGGTCTGAATGATTAGAACCTGTGTAGGTGGTAAGAATAATTACTAACAAGTGCACATGCCCACGCAGTGTAAATGGAGATATACTTGTGTGGAGTTTTGCCAAGTCTTGTGCCAAAGGAACAGGTGGGCTGTAAGGAAAATGGATGTCTTGAACTCGAAGATGCTTTATTAGGATGCAAATGGACCGTTAGACATCCATTGTAATAGACTTGACTGTAAGGACTCAACGGTGCACCGGACCACTTTACGGCACTGCGTTACCGTACGGCTGCTGGCTGTCTGAAAGACAGTGAGACAAAGTGTTATATCCTGGTAAAAAAGCTTCATATAAAAGGTACTTGATCTACCTAGGGCATTACAGAGACTCAAGCTGCCATCAGGCAATAAGGGCTGCCACTTTTAATCTGAATTGATGCGTTCCAGTCGAATCTGGATTGGCACCTCTGGACTGCACCTTCCCTGACCTCATGTTTCATTTACCTGTACGAAATGGAGGTAGAGGGACCATCTACAACCTTTTTAAATGATTATTACACATGCATAAACGCTTCTGCAGATTCCAACACAGTTGCACGGTGCACAGCAGTGTAAAATCTGCAGAAGTGTTTCGAAATGTTTGTGCATTTTGCATGCTAATTTCATTTGCTGTCCAAATGTTGCCAAGTTTACAATTCTGTATGGCCCTGCAAATGAAATCCCAGCGAATATGGAAGTGGAGAGACCAGCTATTGTTTTGTTTTAGTGGAAAATGTGATCGTCTAATGCAGTACAATGTCCTCTTTCTTATTAATTCTTAAAATAACTGGAGTATGATTTTTATTTTCTCCTTTTTACGGTCACATTTTATGAGACTCGGATTTGTTCTGAAAGCCAGATGATGATGATGATGATGATGGCATTCACAAAAATCAGTTATTGCGAAAACTGTAAATTAAATAACAAAATTGTTGTAATTATGCCAAATGCAATATCTTGTCTATTGTACATAACATGTTTTTAACCGAAGAAGTGTAGCTATAACAAATTTACAGCTTTGAATGTTTGAACAGCAAATTAAGATGATAAATGTCAAATATTTATGTATTTTGTGAGCGTAGGGAAAATGAGGTTGAGAAAGCACCTAACACATTTACATTCTAATGACTTCCTGTCTAATAAACATTTCCAGCAACATTTTGATTCAACAGCTCATTGCGTTCCTTTCTCGAAAGGTTAACTCATGTCTGTATGGAACCAATTTCCCTTTATTCAGTGCAGGTTAACAGGCTGGATATGCCAACAAACCAAGTTGTGTATATTCTTCAGTAGTCTTGAAATGTAAATGGAGCTTATATATGCATGTAAAGTATGTGTATTTTATAGATTAAGCTCTATGACAGCCATTTGGACCTCTAATAAGGATCATAACTGCAGAAAAGTAGGAAGCTCATTGTTATTCCTCCAGGTGCAGTGAGCCGGTTGCATTATTCATGTGTTTTTTTCTCTGTTCAGTAAGACCTGTATTTGCACACGTAATGCAATCTTGCTGTGGTGGGATGTTTGAAAACTCCTTGCTGTCATGGTAAGTTTGTTCCCAGTCTGAGACCTGAATTTTTCCAAGGAAATTCACAGTTTATATGAAAGGTAAAACTGTAATTGTAATTGGGAAGTCTTCCGGACCAGGGAAATCTTAACGTGTATGAAGGGCTCAAGCAAGAGTGATTTTTTTCAAGCCTTTGCTGTTCCATTCTTTTATGTTCCCTTCAAGACTTCTGCAAACTGTTCCACCAAAGTGTGCCTCATTTAGATGCTAAACACCCAGGGAATTGTAAATTTATTGGCAAGGTCAAAGGCTGGGGAAGGAGAAAGGCGGGACTTAATGTTGCCTTACCTTGGTTGAGCTTTTCATAGCACAAGCTCAAGGTGTTTTTCTGCTTCAGGAAACTCTAAAGAACACAGAGTTTCCTTCTGGGACTGAGGTTCATCGACAGAGACAGATTTCAAACGGCTTATGGATAATAGATTTCCTGTTTCATCCCTTGATTTCCTGTATCACTGCTGTTATGCTTTCGGCTGATTAGGATTTGCCCATCGGCTTTACCCACCTTCTCGTTCTCTCTGTTGGTTTGTTGTTTTCTGTGTTATGACCTCGTAGAGGACTCTTGCAGATGTCGTATGGGGATTTTCCACAGAACATCAAACGAAGGATTGATGTAGGCAACCGTATCTCACATACCGTCCTCAATGTGAGAACCTTTGATTTGAACTGTGTGTTTGAACTTGGATGCTTCGACTGCTTTCCACACCACAGATCATCAACTGATCTAAAATGTTTGTTTTTTTTAAAAATTGGTAAACTGCATGGTATACAACACAAATGTGTAAACATCCTAGAGCACAACCAATCCAATTGAAATTCCTGCGTTATCTTTGGCCACCGAACATGATGTTATATTGTAGGTACTGTATGGGGCTCAGTTCCAAAAACTATTGAGCTCTTACAGGTGTCAAAGGTACGTTACAGACAAAAGGTTTGTTCCAAATGGTAATCGGCAACATTTTAGCCTAAATCTAAAGCTACATGTATCTCTCCAGAAAAAAAAAGAAAAAAATCCCAGAATGCATTGTATTTATCCAAGATGGCTGACAAGTCGAGATAAATTCTCTTTCAGCTTGGATGCCGTCTATATAGGCAGCCTACTATGATTTAGACCATCTCCAATGCCCTTTATGTGATTCTAACAGTTGTATCCTACTAGTTTGACAGCTTCCGAGGAGACAACAAGGACAGAGAGAAATCTGCTGACCAGGCCGTGACATTGAAACACTTGAGTGAACTGCCCATCATCAGGCTGAGTGGAAACGCCACAGTAATGTGGACACTCACAGTGAGGACACTATGGTGCAATCGATTGAGGAATTACAATATAAAATTGAGGCACTTGAGTCATGGTCCATTATGTATGCCAAATATGCCTTATGTATTATGTATTAAATATGCCTTCTTCATCCTTCCTTCAGTTTTGCATCTGCAGACATTTGCATGACCCTCCTCAGTTTGACCTCAAGCTGCATTAAAATGGCAATTCTTTTGATGCCAACTCTTCCATTTAAGATCACCACTTCGTTGTGGACTCTTATTTAACAGTCGGCGTTCTTGCCTTCCTAAGTGTTGATCTGTACTTCACTGCCAGTGGTGGGTGGTTGTGGGTAGAGAATGCTAAAGGTTGAAGCAATTCGCCTTAGGCAGCTCATATGCAACCTCGACGGCATGCATGCACTTGTCAGCGACCCCGACTCTTAACAGCACGTCCTCCACGGTCATGCTGGCATTTGATTGTTATTTCAACAGCAGGATCTTTAGCTCAGTCTTTTTTTCCTCCCCGACTGTTTGTGCAGAGGGTCTGTTATCTGCAATCATGCTCTTACCACGGCGACTGAAAGTGTCGCATCTCCTTTCTGCTATAGCATACATGTAGCAGAGATTTCACGGTATGCATTTCCAAACAAACAATGGATAACACATTACTATCTGCTGATTTGGTTTAAAAGTGAATTGGCCATATTTTGAAATTGTTTTGCAGTATGTGATGTGTGTTACATATTTTTGTTTCTGCATTGTATTGTTAGCTTAGCAACACATGCTAATACCAAACTATATTGTAAGGAATTGATTTGCTTTCTCAAAAACACTTTATCGGACAGAATTTGTTCGTAAGCAATAGACAGCAGACTAAAGCTAGAGTACTCAGTGTACATGGATTAAAGCTACAGTTAATGAGTTAAAAGTGAGAAAATACATAAAATGACACATTTGTGTGATTAGGATTCCTAAAATATATTAGGTAAAGTAAATTTGAGTAAATGTATGTGATAAAATCTTATTAAACCTGCATGTCTCGGCCATATTTCAACATATACAAGATAATGTATTATAGTGTACACAGATGAGCCAAAACATTATGAGCATCTGCCTCATATGATGTTGGTGTACCTGGTCTTTTTAGTTAAAAAGCAAACAAAAAAAAACATTTATTTCCGTTATAATTTTTCACCCAAAGCACAGTCACTGTATAATACAAACATGTTTAGCTTAAATTGAAGTGTCTTCCTGCCTGAAGGTCGTTGTAATAGTGACCCCTGGTTGTAGCTGCTGACAGAGACGGTGACTCCATTCATTTCTCTGTGGGTAATACCACGGTATGGAGTATCTGTGTTTGTGAGCACCTCAGGGAGCCACCTACACCACTCATATTGATTTTCTGCTTTCTGGCCCATGTTGTGTGGTCAGAATCATGGTACATCAACGTCCTTTTTTTCCGTCTTCATCCTTGTGAGATTTTTATCCTTGTAAATTCCAGCCAGCAGCTGTGACTGCGGCTGTACCTGAGCCTTATTGTGCTTTTCTTGAATTCTCTCACTAATTAGAGGATAGTCTTGTCTGTATTGAGACAATACTGCCTCTGTTTTCCCCGCACTTGAATACAGGAGGTGTGGAAGCACTGAAGCCGACTTATAATTACACAGGCAGTCGGCGAGGACCCGCAAGCCCGTCTGTGGAAGATTCCTCTTCTTAATTAAGCACACATCAGCCTAAATCAATCCGTTCTGCTCTGCCTCTATCCCTCTCTTTCTCCCCCGATGTGACCGTAAGATTGATCCCGTATTCACACGAGGCGACTCCATCCGTCCTCCCTGTCGTTTGTCTGACTGCCGAGGACAATGCCGCCTTGTAACTTGATGTCATTTGTGTTGATATCAATTTGCCATTGGCAGCCCTCCTAGGGCACGAAAGAGCAAATGAGACAATCTCGCTGTGAAGAGCTTTCATTAGTGTGCACCACTGTAGAGCAAACCCTTAAAATGTTAGTTTTTTTTGTTTTAAACTTAATTATGTTTCTCAGTAAATTACTCAAATAACAGACACTGTGAATTAATGAGGATGCAGCATGTTTTGCTTCGCTTTTCAGCTATGATTATAATGGGAGGTTTTTTTTTTCAGTTTCCTTTTTCTCAAACTTTTTTTGTCTTGTTTTCGAACAGTGGAACAAAATAAATGGCAAATTTTCCTTCTTTTTTGTTGTTGTTGTTGAGTATAAATTTAGCACCCTGGGGCATATTTTCATTATTAATGTAAGGACGTCCGATCTCAGATGAGCCTGTTAGAATGAATACTTTCTTAATATCTCAATAGTTCATCCTAGACAGAATCGCAATTTAAATGGAGAGCAAATCAAGCCATTTTCAACAGCTTTCAGGAAACGGAAGTTGTGCTAGTCTTTTCTACTGATGTATTTCTGAGAGAAACGGCTTCTCAAACAAGAAGAAATGTAGAGTGGGATTAGATTTTGCCCATCACGAATTGACTAGATGGTTGTCGTTTGCTATTGGTCGATCTCACGTGAGTGACAGGTTGCTCCGCCCCCTCGCCAGTAAACGCATCATCAGAGAAGAGAAGAGATGTCGCTGCAAGAGGGAGGGAAGTTATTTTGATTAAAGATTATGTGGGCACATTAATTTTTAATTTTTTTTATTAAATTCAAATATTTAATGGTGACTTTTTAAAGGTGAAGTGTGTATTTTTTGGCTTTGTCATTCAGAAATTGCAGTTAGTGTAGCTAGTAGTTCATAACCACAGGTCTTGTTAATGGCAGTCTAGTAATAATGAATATCTAACTAGAAGTTGTGTGCCGGGTCACTCACCGTCTCCATCTGTCTTTATACGAGGAAGAAGCTTCCATGGCGGCGCCCTGCCAGGCACCAGCTGCCGAGACTCTTTCCCGCTGACCACCACCAACTGTGCTCTTTGAAATATTTACACCACACAGCGTTAAAATGGAACATTTTTTACTAGGAACTGCTGCAATGTTTTTTTCTATTGGTAGTGATGTTAGTTCATGATTCTTTCTTTTTCAACCAAAAGATTCAATTTTTTTTGTATGGAATATTGCGTATAAAAAATGTATCCGTGCACATCATTATTTTTTTAATTCATGTGCCCTTGTAATCTTTAATTCAAATATCTTCGTCTCTTGCAGTGACATCTCTTCTCTGATGCGTTTACTGGCGAGAGGGCGGGACAACCTGTCACTCACATGAGATCGACCAATAGCAAAACACAACAATCTAATCAGTTCCTGATGGGCAAAATCAAGACCCGCCCTACATTTATTTCTCATTTGAGAAGCCGTCACTCGGATATACATCACTGTGGCGAGCAGGACGAGGTCGACCGGTGCGTCTCACAGGTGATCGTCATCAGTAATCACGCCGCCAGCCTCGGGACGTCCCGAGACCTCGTCCTGCTCGCCACAATCACAAAAGGGAAGCAAAGACTATCGGAACTTCCGTTTCATGCCTTCTTTAATCATTCAGTGACCTTTTCTGTATTTTTTAGATTTATACCTAGAAACAACTGTAATAGAAAAAAAAAAATTGGTTTAGCCAACCTAACATGTATAAACATGGTTTAACATAAACATTTATACATGGTTAACATGTATAAACGCCAATACTATACATGTTAACCAGTCTACAAAGTGAGTTGAATATTTTATTTCGGTTTTTGTTTTTGTGTTTGTGATGCGTTACAGTACAAAGCTTTACAGACTTGGTTAATAGCAATACCTGTGCCAATTTATGACAATCTATGTCTATTTACTATAATTTCAGCTCTGTGAATGGCAGAGGACTGTTGAATGGGCGCACATCGTTCTGACCCACAACAGAAAGTGCATCAAAGCACACATAAAAACAAAGTGAATCTATCATCTTTTCCCTCCTGAGGCTGCTCAGCTTGACTTTTATCAAGCTAAAATAAGAGACAACACTAGACTAAATGAGTTATATGTTTCAATAATGCTCTTGCATCGGTTTAACTGCATGTAGTCAGCAGCCGTTTTTATGCGATCGTCATATTGGGATCATTCTTGTGTCCTCTTTCTCCACTTTGTGAATAATACATTTTTCCCTGTTGTTTAGTTGACTCACTCCTTCACAAACAATGTCTCACCACTTTTTAGCCATTCACTCCTGTAGTCGTGTATTTTCACTGTTTGCGAGCTCCTTTGACGCATGAAAATACCTTTTAATATCTGATACTTTGGGTGTTTTCATGCTGTCGTTTAATTTGACCAGAGAGCTCTTCTGGCTTGCCCGAGGCCTGAGAGAGGGTTGCTGTATGCTGGAGATCACTCTCGCCGCTCTCGGCTTGAAGAAGAGGACTCGCACACTGCAGTGGGGGAACATTCAATGATTTCTTTGACTCAAGAACACGTCAGCGCTTTTCTTGGTAAACAACATTACCTTGATGTTTTTCAGGAAAAACATTCACGGCACAAACAGCTTGTCTGAATTTAGAAGCACTTAAAGGTAGATGTGGCTCTACAGATGGTCCTAATGGCCCAGACCAGTGGATATCTGCACCACAGCAGGGAGACTCGGTTTAAATATTGCTCAAGGCATTTATTTTTGAATTGTGTGACTTAAACAATTGTAGTTCAGTGGTTGCAGAATAGCAGGTTTTGATTGGAGGATAAAATCCATTGATCTGACCATGAACATTCAATGCATTGATTGATTGAATTTAACTCTTAGAGTTAATATTGATTTATAATTGTACCCAATGTTTTATGTATTTATTTCTTATTCAAACCAGTGTTCAAGCCTGTGAATGTAATCTGGTGAAATGATTCCATCAGTAAACATTTTTGCAGTATATTCAGCATTTTTGCGTATTATGGTATATCACAATGAATTTAGTCTCGCGTAGCCAGACCTTCAGACTGACGGCTGAAGGTCTGGAATTCATAGCAGCTTTCTTTGGCCAAGGCCCGCCCATAAGGCCGTTTGACCGACATGTAAAACAACCAATTACAGTTCGTTTCGTTCAGCGTCACGTTTCGGGGGGTGGAAATGTCCCCACAACAACAGACCTGCGTGCAACAAGTCAGTCAGCATAGAAAATCAAAGAAGGAGAAGAAAACTTAAAGAGTCTATACCGTGAACCTCGTATACTTTTGTGAATCCTACTTTAGCTGATCTTGATAAATGCTCGTTGTCACTCATGTAAACACAACAGTTTTTCTTCCGCAATCACACGTCTGCGCTTTGTTTCCCGGCGGACCGAAAATAAACGCGACACTCGCGCCCCCCGGAAATCCGATAAAATTCAACCAATCAGATGACGACTTCGACATTCCTGAAGTGTTTCCAGTTAAGTGTACCATATGCATCAGACATTTAGCCAAACGTTCCGTGGGCGTGACGTCTGAGGCTGAGACTACAATGAATTAAACCAAAAGAAGTTCAAACGAACCATGACCAAATTACAAATTCAATGACATTCATTTGGCGTTTTAACCACTTTTCACATGCTCACACACACAGATGCACGTGAGATGACTGAACGCTGCTTCGTGGTCTTCACCGGTTTCTGGATCTTTACCCTGCAATTACGCTTCAATAGTTGTAGATTAGATAAATCAACTCATCTCTGCCTGACACTCCTCCGTGATTTTCATGCATTTGCTAATGTTATCTGAACGAGAACTTGAGATTTTCAGAGCAGGCATATTATGTCACTGTCATTGAAGAAACACTCTGAATTAAAAGAGATGAGTATCATATTTACAACCACATTTGAGAACTTTTCTATTTGCTATTCGTGACCATCAAAAGTTGCCGTGAAATAATATTCTGATATGTGACGTATATCAGTTAGAAATGGAGTTTAACCTGTTGACCCCGACTTTTTAACCATAGACGTAAAAAGAAATGATTGCTCATGAATGCTTTGGAATACAAACCGAAGATTGGTCACTTTTTAAAGAAGGCACTCAAGATTATTGTAAAAGCACTTCAAAGTGCACTTACAGTGTATTTACAGTGTACTTTCTTTGGTAACTACACTTTAAATACACTGTAAGTGCACGTAATGTAAAATAAAGATGAGTATTTAACAAAATAATTTGGGACTCTAAAATTGCTTGAAAATCAAAGCCAACCAAGCTGTGCTCTGAGTTTGAAGATATCACTAAATTTACCCCTCTAAAAAAGGTTTAAAGGGCCATTTCCATGGTAAAGCAATGTCCAATTCAAAATGGTTTTCACAGAATTAATTTAAGGGTGTTCAAGCTTTTGAATGATACCCATGACTACTAAAATATGTGACAGGGGGAAGAAAGGCAATATATATAAAGTTACAATAAGCACGCTGCATGGGTCTGATTGTCTTTGTTATATTACACGAAGTAAAGTTTCTCATGTGTTGTTCAAACTGGGAATGAAAGCAAAAGGAAAATCAGGTCTATCGGAGGAGGAGGGGGGGAACCTGGAGCACAGTCTCTTCCTCCAATCTGAGAGGAATTGATCTGAATTCAGTCTCTCAGCTTGCCGCCACATTGAGGTGATTAACTCCACGCTGTGGAGCCCGGCCTTTCTGTCTTAACAGATGAGGTGACGTGTCGTTCACCGATTTCCCGAGGTCAGGATCCCAGGCAGAGGGGTTTCCAATAAAATCAGTGCTTACAAATGTTAATTAGACCCGCAGTCCATCGATTGTGCTCAGAGATTTCCATCCTAAACATCCGTGCTGTCTCTCAGTATCATTCTAATGAGCAAATGACACTTCATTTTTGTCCTTTAAAATGGTTTCATGGCTGTACGATATACAGTACCGCTATATTAAATCACATAATGTGTGTTCAGTGTTGCATGGATGTGGGGTGTCGGGAAACAAGAAGTGGAATGAAGTCATTGTCATGATCTCATTGCATTATCTGTCTCTCTCTCACATTTAATGGGCTTTTATGGGATCGCACTGCAGGTATGGGCTTCACGATAGCACTGTTAGAGTAATGGAGATGCAGAGTTTGTGGCTGTTGGTGCAGACAGACTGCAAGCTCTAATGTAGTCTGTCACATGCGCTGTCGGCCTCACTCTGCGTCTGCAGAAAGCAATATAATGCACTCAAGTGGAGCGGTCACACCACAATAAACCACGTCATATAAAAAAAACTCCTACTGCACAATTGGTACTGATGATATAGGCATGTTTCTTAGCAGGCAAATGAAAGATGACGTGTGCAATTGTCCGGACTGTATCAGATCCCATATGCGTATGTCCTACAGCAAGCAGATGAGAGACGGGTGAGATACAGCGGGGTGTGTTGTGTTGCGTTAAAGGTGTCCTGTTGTGCTTTTGTACATTTCCAACTTTCTTTAGTGTGTGATGTTGCTGTTTGAGCATGAAAAATGTCTGCAAAGCACAAAGTCACTCCAAAGAGAGTTATTCTCTATATCAGTGCGCACTGTTTCTGAACTTCCTGAAACGCCTCGATTGTAGTCTTGAGTTTTCTTCTGGCAACACACACGTCACAATATTACACATTTAAATAATTCCCGCCCACGGCATACACGGAGAAAAGGGTTTAGTTCATAGAAAAGAGTGGCAATAAAGTGGCATCTTGTTTTTTTTTATATATATATTTTGAATAATTTGAAGTAAAAAAAAAAAAAAGTGTAGTGTTCTGATTCTTATTTTTTTTTAACCTTATTTAAAAGCAATCCACAGACTTTTCTCCCTTTAAGGAAAATGCTACAAAAAAAGTCTCTAATTCTCTCAGCACATCTTGGTTAGAAAAATACGTGTTGAAAAAAGCTTCACATTGTGTGGGGATTTGTTTACTGGTTTTCTTTGCGTATGATGAATGTTTAAGTATGCACGGTCTTAAAAGTGTGTGTGAACGGACGTTCTACAGTTTTCACCTTGAAGGCTTGCGTCTGTCTGGCTGTGAAGATGCGCTTAGAGAAGGTAAGAGACTGAATACTGTCTCCTGCAGAATGAAATCACACACAAAGTCCCAAGGCTCCTTGCACGCGTGTATAACCGTTTGTGTGACTCATAGGTAGCATTGATGGATGCAGGTGCTAAACCAGCGGCTGGCTCCCAGAAATTACGTCCTGCCCACCGATGCCCTGGTCTGTATGAAGCCGATGTTGGCAGGACCGAGAGGAAAACATCACAGCTGACACTATGAGTTGTCAGAGTATTTAGCAGACATCTATTGAACGTAGCTTAGTCTTCATCTCGTGTGAGTGCTGCTTCATTTGAAATTGTTTTTCAAAATTATTCTTGATTTCTTGAGGAGTAAAACTTCTTTATAATGAGGGAAATTACACCACTAAAAACATTAAACCATTTTAAAAATATATTCATATATTATTTTTCGAAATCTTCACAAAATATATATATTTGTCATATTTCATATACACTTTGATCATATTTACCAAGGGTGCCAATAATTCTGGCCATGACTGTGTATATCTATATCTATATGTATATACGTGTGTGTGTGTGTTTTATTCAAAATAAATTAACTCATTACAGTGTTTATTTTTATAAAATAAGGAAATAAAATTAGTTATTCATTGGCTGTTTTACAGCGGATTTGAACAAGGCTTATCCAATCAGAATTCAGCACTTTCCATTGAGCTTTTAAATATTTGAAAATGACTATTTTAGCATTTATTACGTATGGTTTCATTTTAGCTTTTTTTATTTGAATTAATTATTTGCTGGTTGCAATAAATGTAGCAACATAATGCAAATAATGTCTCTTTATTTTATTTATTAAAATTAAATGAATTTATTAAAGAGTTTTTATTTTTATAAAATACATTGTTTATTGACTGTTTTGCAATTTATTTGAACAACTTTTATCCAATCAGATTGTTCAATGTCAGATTTTAAGTATTTGAAAATAACAAATCATCACTTATTTTTTAATTTTTTTAAAGTGACTCTTACAAATGACTGCATTTAATGATCATTACATGTAAATGTGCCATGTTGACACACACAAGTCAGTGTGACAATCTCAGTTGTTTTGCAGTGTGTGTTGAATGCACAGCGTGCGAGCGATGTCTTGATTGGATCATCACAATTTCAGCTCTTTATCATACAAACATCTGATTCCCGCTGGGTGATATTATTACTGTTATCTGCGTGCATCAGGAACTCTGAATATGTTTAAACTTCCTGTAATGTCCTCAGGAAGAGCTGTGTGAATGTCAGGCGCTGTTAGACGTCTTTCCGCAGCTGTAGAGCGACTGAGCAAATGATCCTCTTGAATGAAAGAGTGAATCTTTTGATATCCCGTTTACATCACAAAGGAGCAATTGCAGTGCATTTTTCTGCCTTAAATGGGGTTTAAGACTTCAGCTATAGTTATTATAGTAATGATAGAGGGAGTAAAAACAAGCACAATAGAACATTTGGTGTATTCAGATCTTAAATGTTGCAATCGGTTTTCTCAATTTAAGTTTGCCCTCCAACGGGGAC
This sequence comes from Rhinichthys osculus, assembly GCA_029959095.1. Taxonomy (NCBI): domain Eukaryota; kingdom Metazoa; phylum Chordata; class Actinopteri; order Cypriniformes; family Leuciscidae; genus Rhinichthys; species Rhinichthys osculus. The sequence goes on from JARWKJ010000013.1 coordinate 39,530,382, forward strand.
GTCATACACCTCTTTCCTGTTTAGTCCTGGTTAGGGTTACTAACTAAAACTATTAAAAACATTCCAGTTAATTGAATTAAAAACAAAATAAAATATAAATATTATTTGAAAAACTTGAATTAAACAATGAATTAGAAATGTTACCTTGGCCACAAACTGAAATAAGATTATTGAATCACTAAACTTATTGTAGCGGTAATGTTCTGAAGAGTTTTTTTTTATTGCATTGTGTTTTGGGGTTACACTTTATTTTACAGTGTATTTACAGTGTAGTTACCAAAGAAAGTACTAGGCTATAAGGTAACATGGGTTAGGTTTAAGTTTGTGCTAGAAACATAATTATCACTGCAATAATGATCCAATAATAGACTGTTAAAGGGATACTCCACTTTTTTTGGAAATAGTCTCATTTTACAACTCCCCCAGAGTTAAACTGTTGAGTTTTACCGTTTTTGAATCCATTCAGCCGATCTCTGGTTCTGGCGGTACCACTTTTAGCATAGCTTAGCATACATCATTGAAGTGGACAAGACCATTAGCATTTCTCAAAAATAAATGACCAAAGAGTTTTGATATTTTTCCTATTTAAAACTTGACTCTTCTGTAGTTATATCGTGCACTAAGACCGACGGAAAATGTAAAGTTGCGATTTTCTAGGCTGATATGGCTAGGAACTATACTCTCATTCCTGCGTAATAATCAAGAAACTTTACTGCCGTACCATGAGTGCAGCAGGCGTAATGATATGACGCAGCGCGTGAAAATAGGCCCCAGCTCGGTCTCCATGCTACAAGGAACGGTCCCTGTGCAAGCAGGTTGTCACGTTGGTTATGTTGACGGAAGGTAGCCTATTTTCAGGGGGCTGCGTCATATCATTACGCCTGCTGCTCTCATGGTACGGCAGTGAAGTTTTTTTTATTATTTCGCAGGAATAAGAGTATAGTTCCTAGCCATCTCAGCCTAGAAAATCAAAACTTTACATTTTCCGTAGGTCTTAGTGCACGATGTAACTACAGAAGAGTGAAGTTTTAAATTAGGAAAAATATCGAAACACTCTGGTAATTTTTTTTTGTTGAGAAATGCTAATGGTCTAAAAAGCTATGCTAAAAGTGGTACCGCCAGAACCGGAGATCGGCTGAATGGATTCAAAAACGGTAAAACTCAACAGTTTAACTCTGGGGGAGTTGTAAAATAAGCCTATTTCCAAAAAAAGTGGAGTATCCCTTTAAGCATTTGCTGATTTAAGTCCAAATCCAGTTATTTGTCTGGGCAGTGTATATTTATAATTTTATAATTGTATAATTTCCATTAGCAAGGCTGATTCGCTCCAATGATTGAAGCACGCTTCTTAAATAATGAAACTATGGCTTGTTGGGCGACTTGTATTGAGGATCTTGTTTGTGAGTAACACAAGATTCATCTAGAGACAATCCGTGACCCAGAATGTTTATTTTAATTGGTTATGACAAGCAGAAAGAGACGCCCTGGGTCCAAACGCTGGCACTCTTGACGGATTTCGCCCTCATCATAGCATTCTAGAGGTAGATTTAATTCAACAAGACACAAGATGATGAATGGTAACTTTTATTTCAATGACCTTGAATGAGAAGAGGCTGTGTGGGTGGTATTAGATTCTCTGGTTAGTCTCAACTAAGACTTCTATGGCTTTATACAAACAGCCTCTTCTAATGGCGCTTGAAGAGTTTTACTGCAGAAGATCTCAAAACTCAGATTACTTTCTTCAACAAAAGTCACTTGTCCAATTAACTGCGAGACTAAGATCTGTCACGTCCAATTAGTTTGCACTAGCAGGAACCAATCGCTGTGCGGCATGAAAAGTTATACATACTAAAAAATACTAAAAATAAGATTCAGTTTGAATCGGAGGTCAGGCAACAGGTTAAATATATCTCCACTCCTACGTTTTCCAACCCAGCGCAGTTCGTGTGAGACTTCAGCGGCGGAGATCTGCAATCGATCACACCTTCTCTAACACACGCTCTACCTTCACTTTCACTAACAGCTGTTGTTTATTTCTGTGTTGAAATGAATCTGCAAGCTCATCATGACACTCATTATTGCTCTCTGTTAATCTGGCTTTAAGAGGTGTGAAAGGCAAGCATGTAAGTCAAGGAGACAAATGTATCATCAAAAAGTTCAAGATAGCAGCACAACAGTGCCAATATTTATTTCAAAATATATATTTTTTGCAATCAAATTTTTTATTGTGTGAGCCACTTTTATAAAATAGCAGTGGATAAACGCACCCCTCTGACATTCATCAAGTGCATATTAAATTAAAATAAATAAGTAGGCCTATTTTATTTTTAAAAAATCATTATAAATAATAATTATATAATAAAAGAAAATATTTTATTTCATCCATGTTTGTTTGTTTTATTTTTATTTTGGGATCATGAATAGTGAGTTGCTTATGACCTGTCACAATTATATTGTTTCATTATATTATATTATACTACTATATTATTAAAGAAATATTTGCTTGGCAGGCTACAGTTAATGTATTTACATTGTGGATTAAATATGTTGAGTTTAAATTAATATTGAACGTTGGATCTCATTATTGATAATACCAAACCAAATAAGCCACCAGAGACAGTGATTTTACAACAGTTATCTGCTTTGTGTCGTATCTAATAACACACCTTATTCCATTTAAACATACTTTATTCATTGTGCAGTCAAAGTCTATAATATTTCTCGCTTTCATTTTTCTGCTTTGGTTCTTATGTTGACTTCTTTCTGTCATAATTTAGAAGCTTACTGGCTCTTCCCTGCATTTACACCTTTTTTACCCTGTTTGTCTCCCGTGCGCTGGCGTCTATCTTGTAATGCCCACTGCCCGGCTTCACAGGACATCAGTCAATGTTCTCAGGCAGAAGTGGCCCAGAGGGTGCCAGAGAGGAAGCCAAAAATAGGCCTGCCCATCTATCTGTCTGCGGCCATCGATCCTTTCACCGGCTCAGCCTGGACTTATGAGAGCACTAGAATCCATCCACAAAACAAGAGCAGGAGAAAAGAAAGACAGATTTGGTCCCTCTCTCTCTGTACCCTGTCTTTGTTTTGGTTAAGAAGTGATATGAAAGTGGACCACATGGTGGGCAAGACCGAGCTGTTGTGGTATTATTTTTGAGCAACACAGTGAGGGGCTGGTAGCCTGGTCCCACCAGACTCTAGTACATTTCATTTGTATTTCATTTCATTCCATTGACAAGCGTTCGTTTCCTTGAAGGCGGGTACTCTGTTGAAGTTTAAAACTATTGGATCTGCCCAGAGCCTGAAGGAAAATGAAAATTGAGCGGAAGTACATAGGAGGACGGAGCCAGGCTAAGGGGCTGGTGCTTTTCCGGAAGAAAATGACATAAACAAAAAGCCTATAAGCTCTTGGCTTGTGTTTTTCATCCTATCAAGAAAAGAAAAAAAAACTGCCAGTTTTCACTTCCAAATTCAGATTTATTCGGCCTTTTTGCATGTTTCCCAGTGGAGGAGAACTTGACTTGACACTGTGTTCTCTACACGAAGATAAACATTTTAAATGTTGGGAGAAGTTGGGTATTTTTGCATTGGATGAGGTAGGCTGTTTGCCAATCGCTCTTCACTTGAGTATCCTTGTCGCAGGAGAGAAGGGTCACGCCGCTTCCACGTTCCTCTTGGGAGAGCTGTCTCTCGCATCTCATAAAAGAGCTTTGAACACTCCTAAACGAACAGAAAAAGTAAAGTTTGTTGGTGCTGGGCTATATGTTAGAGAGAGCGAGAGAGACAGATATAGAGGCAATTTGTCTTCTGTGATATTTTGACAGTAACCCTTAAAGCAAGACAGCAGCTTTTGTAGACAATTTTTTGCACATTTTCATAAAAATGAGACCTATTTCTAAGTGAAACAAAGTTTTCAGTTGGAAATATTGTGGGGCGAGGCTTGGGTTTGATTAGGTTAATCTGTGTTTCATTGTATTGTGAAACGTATAAGTGAATTAAACAAACTCCTTACTCTAAGAATGATGCTTTGGCATGTAAGGCCCTCTTTACACCTGGTATTAAGATGTGTTTTGGTCGGTCGGATCACAAGTAGACGAGGCAGACACATACCCGTTTACACCTGGTGTTTTAATCCATCTATTTTCCACTTTCAACCACTTCTGCCCTAATTTCTTTGAGGGGAGGGTCTATGGGAGGTTAAATATATGGGCTTTTTCAGATCTTTCGATCTAATGGACAAAATAAGCTCACGCAATTTATATATAACCGTGCCCGGAGACAATCGAAAAACATACAGAGAGCAGCAGCTTTTGTTTCTGCTCTGATAGCAGTACGACCACGACGAATGCTGTAAGTGAGTGTTAGAAATCAGGAATGGCGAGAGAACATTGTGCTTGGTGCATTTTTCATCTTCAAACCAAACTTGGGTCTTCAGCAGACAAAGTTTAAATCCCGTCTGGCTAGCGTGCTTCCCATAATCTTTACACATTAGGACAGTATGCCAAGAGTAGACGGTCTTTTGTGGCTGTTCGAACACATTTGACCACATGAGCGTTTATACTACGAAAGCATTCCGGTCAAATGTGTTTTCGACTACCTCTGGAATTGTTCAAAAGTGTACAAGCTCAAAACGTTTTAGACCTCCAAGTACTTACATTTTTTTTTTTACCAGTTGCCATTTTTCAAACATCGAAAGTTTTCAAAACAATTCCACTAGTGCAGTGGCAAATATATATATATATATATATATATATATATATATATATATTTTTTTTTTTTTATATATATAAACAAAAACTTTTATGTTAGATGCGATCTATTTCACAGCACTACTTCAAAGTCTTGAATGTGGCACGCCTACTGAGTGTTTCAAAGAGAGGGTCAAAAACTCAATAGAAAATAGCTTATTAATTCAACAATATGGTGAAAATATGCAACAATATTTTTCAAAAATGCAGTTCATGACCAGCTTTTTCCCACTTATGTGGCCTTGGTTACAGTTTGCATTTTGAAAAACAAGCATTTTATACTTCCAAATATTGTGCAGTGATGAGTTATGCACGATAGAACATTTATTCAGTAAATGGTATCAGTTTTGAGTTTCTTGTCTTGAATTTTGTTTGCAAATTGCCAACACAACAGTAGAAATGTTTCATATCAAATATGAATGAATGCAGGTTAGCTTGTTTGCAAAGACTCCAAATCTAGGCTGCAGTTATGAAAATGGCAATATTGAAACTTCGGCTTCATAAGTCAGAGCGTGCATGGATATCCAATATCATAAATGGATATGAAAAAGTGCCAATTCTGAGAGGGAAATATTCAGAAAGCTCGCTTGTGTGTTTCCACACGCCCCGGGCAGTTTGTAATAGACAGGAGTGATGTCTAAGACAGGATGCCTGAATGCTAGAGGAGGAAGTGATGGGAAGCGACAGTCTTACGGCTCTTCATGCACCGTTTGCCGCAGGGGTGCAGGCGCATCACGGGGGTGCGAGGTTTCAAATCACACAAGCAAATACGTCAAATTTTCACACTGCATTTGGGCATTTGGAATTGCACCAAATCACGCTCCAGTAAGGCAGAAAAGATTATCCCAAACAAGATGAAAGGATTTACTTGTCAATTAACAGTCTTCCATTCCTCCAATTATTCCACCTGGGGGTGAAGGAAAATCTTCTTAGAGTGGAAAAGCATTTGCATATTTAAATACAATGCCTTAATAAACTCTTTAATAATGACTTTTATTAATAAACTCCTCTCAACAAATTGATTCCTCATTAAAAGTATTGTCAAAACTCATTGTTCTGCATTTGACAAAAGACCACAAAAGCCTGTCAAGCCGTCACGTTAAAATGCCTTTGAACTCATCACAAACGTCTGCTAGTTCACAATACTTTCAAAAGCCGAACGCTGGCTGGTACATCAAAGAAGCTAAACAAAGTCTTCGTTGCTTTGTCTCAGGTAAAAGCTTTCTGAATTTTGGAACCAGTCCTGCTGTACAATCAGCCAAACCGTCCCTGTTATCAGTGCTTAATTGCCAATGACTGAGCGTTTAATTGGTCGAGTGACTGGACCGACTCTCTGATTGCTACTTCGTGTCCAAAATAGAAGGCAGCCACCTTTTCGCTTTGTCAAAGACAGCAGTGTTTTCTGAAGGTACCTTTCAAAAAGAAACGTTTGTTTTAGAAAGGCTTCCAAAGCACCATAATGCCATCAGATGATATAGAACAAATTCAAGTGTTAACTAAAACTAGACGTATTAAAATGTCTACATTTGTTTCCCCATCTTTCAACTAATCTCCAAACACAAATGGATGTATCTTGGCAGACAAGATGTTACATGAACATTGGAATCAGATGTGCTTTGATGCCATTCTAGGCACCATTTTACAGGTTTGTATAGAGCTTCCCTTGGTGATTGTTTCTCTGAAACTCAAAACTGAAGATCATTTTATGTTTCTTTCTGGATATGTGCAAAGATCGTCCCCAAACATAAAAATCTTTTAAAATATATCGAAATACGGTTCCAATCCATTAGGTTCAAACAGCTTGAGTGACATCTCTGCCACTCTTAAAAAGGCTACAAGAAGTGGCACAATAAAGAAACAAATAGCAGAATGGTATCAGTTATACAGTGATGTTTTGATAAATAGGTTATTGTGTCGTCATTTTTCCAGTGTTTAGTGAATCAAGGCTCTTAATTTGTTCAGGATACTACTACACTACTGGATCATATCATACAGAACCCATAGAGACAACGGTAAAGATATTACTCTCTTCACGCTCCTGTGATTAAAAAATAGTGTGATAGTGTGAAAGAAATCTCCTTCCTCACGGCAATAGCCATTTCACTGTGACAAAAGCTAATACAAACAGCCTCACCGAGCTGCAATAAAATTTTCTTCCCTTCCTTGCCATCTGATGTGAGAAAACGCTACATCTTCAAAGGTGTCTCTTTAGATTGCATGTATACACACCCGTCTGATAAAGAATAGAGACGAGTGCAGCGTGTTTAAAGGGGCTGTGTATTGATAGAGAGGTGATTCAGGTGTGGTATGGATTCATTTTAGTAGTCGGTCGAGTGTACGAGTGGAGATTAATGTCTTCGGCGTATCTAAGGTGTTGTACTCAAGCGCTACATGCAGCCTGAGAGGGTCTGTGTGTGTGTGTGTGTGTGTGTGTGTGTGTGTGGCAGTGATAGAGAGAAAAATAGGGTGATAAAAACAGAAATATGGCTCTGTGCTCCTGCCCAAAGATGGCAGTCTCTCCCTGCAGGGGAGCGAGGAGCGCAGGGAGAACAGGTCATGAAAACAGGACGTTTATCCTCCATTAGAGCGCCGTTCCTGACAAAGTGCAGCCAGCACCACAGCAGAATACTAATACTGCTGATTCTCTTGTTTCTCTCTTGCTCACTCTCTCTGGCTTACAATAACACACAATTGCATTCATTTGGCAGAGGTGAAAACAAGCGTCTCTGACAAGCAGCCAATAAACAGTGCTGCTATTTATCACCTAACTCCTTTTAAACTCTTATTTTCTGCATTGGTAGGGTCGCTTTTACTGGCTTTTTTCTCTTTCAGTCAAGCTAATATGGTTCTCCTGCAACATACGTGTTCAATCTAGTGAGATTTCATTGGTTCATTTGGCATAGACATTTCTGTGCAATCCCACTAATTATCTCGCATCAAGTTGAGCTTTTCCTCTAAACCTCTGACCGCAACGTCCCCTCGATCGCGCTGCCGGGTCACGGCACCAGGGACTTCTTTCAAATGAGAGGACTTGACTATGCCATCAAGACCTGTGCTAAACAATCACATCTGACATTTCAATTTCAAATAGGCTGGTCGCCTACACTGCAGGGATGTAATTTCCACACTTAATTGGCATTCGCTTTAGAATTACAAACAGTTCAAGGCATGAAGCTGAGGAGTTTAAAATGCTTGTTCTCGGTCTCTGTCATTAAATTTTAAGTTGCATTGTTGTGCTATGAAGTGGTACTAGCTAGTGGCTTGTTATTTTATATTTGCCACCAGATAATAGTGCAACAAAAAATATATTTTTCTTTAATTATTATATAATCTGATCTGCGTACACACACACACACACACAAACACATACATATAATATAATATATATACACACCTATATTATATGAACACAAACTTTGATGCTAGATTTGATTAACCGTGATTAATCGATTTTACAGCCCTATATATAATATTACATTATATTTTTGCCACCAGCAATCACTGCCTAAAAGTGCAACAAAGCAACCAAAATATTTTTCTTAAAACAGTTTAAACAGTGCAGTAGTTCACCTAGTAGTTGCTTTTGTGGACTATTACATTATAAAGTAATACAATACAATACAATGTTTTTCAGACATTTCGTGAATTTAGTTCCAATCAACAGTTTTGTATTTATCTTCCTGGAGAAGAAGTGTGGTCTCTAGTCAGCATGCACATTTTGTTCTCAGCATTGTGTAATTCCACCGTCTGATGGATGCGTATCGTAATGAATGAGAGCACCAGTTATTAATTCTTTCCGCTTTTGTTTTTCCGCGGTTTGATTTCGATGTTTGGATTCATTCATTTTTGCCAGTGTTATTGCGTTTTCCTGTTCTCCTTTTTCCCCCATTGTTCTTCAAATGCCATATTTCTAGTATGTGTGAGAAGTGTTGCATAAAAGCGTGTTTTGCAATAACTGCAGCACTGAAAGAGCTTGGAGAAAGACGCAAAACCTTCAAATGCAAATACAGTAGAGTTTGTTCGAAGGGAAACGAGTCTTTCTTAGTGGAGGAATAGTAGATCTTTTCCTTCCTTGTTCTAATCTCTTCATTTGTCGCTTGTACTTTGCATTCTTCACAATCACGCTCCTGTGAAGCACAACCAAACAAACCTGCTCCCAATATGGAGAACCATAAGCTGCTATGTGCTTTGAAGACCTTGAGCCTCCAATCTCAAGGCTGCAGAAGTGTGTGCTACTGGTGAGAGGAGCGTGTGTCTCCAGATGAATTCACCCCCTACTGTGCCCTGCTCTCTGGGCTAAGAATAATGAACCAAAGCTCTGGAGAGGGAGCTGGGGAAATTGGTCCCAGTTGTGAGCTCTGCATCTGTCGGGTCAGGTAGAATACGATAGTTTGAACATTGACCTGAATGTGTGCTGTTGTGGTAATGAAGGACCCATTTTGGTCCAGTCAGGTGCCTGTGTGAAAAATAAATGTGGGGACATATTTTTGATGTTGTATTCTTGCTTATATCCATCTTAGAACCATAAATATGTCATATGTCTTAGCGGGAATTTTTAATTTGCTTTATGTGTCATTAGCTCTTAAGTACATGAATGTTTCGCATCGGGTCTTTAGCGACCCGTATCTATATCTAACACGGATGGATCTCTAACAGCTGCAATAGTAACCTTCCCTTTGATAGCAATCACAGAAGAATAAAATAAAGCATATTTTGTTACCTTTCGCAGCTTGGAAGGGTTCAGTTTGAGCAGATGTTTAATATCATCATCATCACTGTCCTCGTCAGAGCTCATTTCCCAGTACATTCAGCATCTGGATCATATTCGCGATCTCAACCATATTCTCAAAGCTTTCATTTTCAACGTTTTCAAAATCAATATTTTGATCACTAACAGCTTCTTCACCAGATCCACCATCAAGTGACAGTGACACTATTTGATTGCGTACAGTATTGGCTCTGCTGTAAATCGCTGAGCCATTTGGAGCTTTGCTGATGATATTTGTATATTCTTTTGTTTTATGCCTGCGGTAATTATGAGTAAAACATCATGTCATCTCTGTTTATCAGACATGAGGAATAAAGGTGAATTGCACTTATCAAGTCATCAGAGATTTAACTATTGTCGAGCAGAAAAAAATATACTTTTTACAAAAATATATTATTATATATTATTTATAATGAATAGATTGAGGAACACTAAGAAAGTTGATGTCTAACTTAAAAAAAATAAAAAATTAGTGGGTAGTGAATGACGTCACACAAGGTATGCAGAGTGGGGTACGATATGGTCTAATTAATTTATAAATAAATGATTATTGGTGAAATCTCTAGTCATTTTATCTATTTATTTGCATCTGAGCTGAGTGTTTATTATTTATGACGTCGGTGCTAAAATTTTGAATGGGGTAAATTACTATTCATGAAGCAATAAAACCACTGAATTCAGCCTTACTCTTATTTAACAGTCAAATTCAGTGTTGGAGAGCACAGGAGTGTATTACAGACTCATAATTATTTGAAGGTGATTGGTCTCTCCTCAGCCTCATAGCTATCAGGATTAGCAAGATGGTCTGAGAGTGTATTGTGGGATTTAGAGTTTGTAATTGACTAATATTATATCTTTTGCATGTAAAATAGGGCTAAATGTACAATGAAGGATTGAGTTTTACCAGTATTTTAAATTACATATTGCATTTTGGGTGGAACAGTGGAAAATCTAACTTCTGTCATTTAGTCACCCACATTTGGCTTGCATTTGGACTGGTTTAAATTTCATGGCACTTTAATGGTACGTTTATGTTGTGATGCAGAACTTTGATTAGAAGTAGTTTTATTATTGTACATTATGGAGAAAGACATTAAACAACGGCCCTGTTTCAAACCCATAGGCAGCATTGAAAGCGTTATAAGTGTATTTGTAAATGAAGGCTGTTGGGTAGTGCTACCTTCTAAATTCCCTTGTTTTGGTCAAATTTGAATACAAAATGATGTCCAGTATGAAAAGGCAATCCTAAAATGCAATGCAACAAGCTCAGTGGAAATTTCCTTCGCTGATGGCTCACTAATTGTTTACAAATATTCTTAATTCACTTAATACTGAAAGGTTTCAGTGTGCTATGCATTTTAATGCATATTTGGTGTATCCCATTATTCGCTTAGAGACATCAAAGTGCGTTTCAAATTAGAAGCACTAAAAAGACTCATTATGCTTTCTTTGAAGGCATTTCACTGGCTAATGTTTTTCATTTTATCTGGAAAAAACCCAAATCCATGACCCTAATACCCATTTTAAGTGTTCGATTTTGGGTGAACTATCCCTTTAGACTACACGGCACCACATGTGCATGGTCAAATCTTAAATGTTGACGTTAGCCATCAATAGCAGTGCAGAGACTCAGAGGAGTGCTTCCGTGGCGTACTTCAAAAGCATTTGACTTTTAATTGCCAGGCTTGCATCACAGTGGGAGACGAGTCACAGATGAATGTAAATGTGTTATTAATATGTTGTCGGTGTGATTTTATTGCAGCCATCTCTGGATTTTTTATTCATGAGGCGACGTGCTGCCTTGCTTAAGAAATTACCCTGAAGTCGTGGGGGAGAAGAGGTTGAGGTTGTCTTGTACCGAGAGGCCCTTCTTTTCCGCGCGGCAAAATGACACTGTGGCCAATTACCAGGAGAACAGACCATAATTATTGCAGAGGGATCGTCAGGAGAAGTGGACTGTTCAGATCTGCAAAGCTGCACTTCAATGAGAGGCAGCCCTGAAAGTCATTCTTGCTAAGTCTCCATCTCACGTCTTTGTTAATTAAATCGTCCCACCAGTGGCTTCTCAACGAGTAATCCGTATCCGTGTTTAACGGAGGAGGCAGAAGTTAGCGCGGGAAAGCCTGTCTTAGCATGTGAAGTAAGTCTTTGCTAATAACGGCAGTGACCTCACAACACGCCAACTTTTGCAGAGGTCACACTTAAGTAAGTTCAGTGAACTTATTAAGCTGGACTGTGACGCTTTTTTCTTCTAGATCTGCTGTGCAGCGGAAACAAACTTTGTTGCATTATTTTCTTGTTATCACTGTAAAGCTGCTTTGAAACAATCAGTATTGTAATAAGTGCTATATAAATAAAGGTGACTTGACTTGACTTGGGTGATGTGAGGTTACTTGAGCTATTGTGTTACTGTTTGATCCAGGGATGGGCAAACTCAGTCCTGGAAGGGCCACTGTCCTAGTTTAGCTCTAATTCTGATAAAACCTGCCTGTAGCCTTCAAGTGATCATGAAGAGAATGGCTGTGTCCGAAAGCTTAAAATGCTGCCTTCGGAGGTTGCAATCCAAGTTAGGAAAGCATCAAGGCACGTCTGAATCCAGTGTTAGCTTCACTTCCTGTCTCCTGAGAAACCTTCATCTGATCGATTTTTGAAGGCAGCATTGATGTATCCTTCACTGCCTTTGATATCCCACAATCCTGTGCTGTGACAGTTGAGCTAGAAAAATAAAGATGGAGTCTGAAAGTTGCCGTTGGTGGTCAGTTTGTGTAAATGTACATTTTTAGACAACGTTTCCCACTTCTGATGTCATTTCTGGTGAGAAATTACTATTGTAGTAATTGAATATTTGCTTAGTTATAAGTTTCGTGAGGTATACTCGTGCGCAAACGTTGCTTACAAAGTCATCAAGTCAGCGATGCAACAAGTCAGACGCCTACGTTTTCAGATGCAGCCAATAACTATGTTTACATATGGACCAATAATGCGATTATTTCAACGCTATCTCACGACCAATTCGTCTGAATTTGACGAGTGATTAAAAGATGGCTAATTGGTACGAATTCGTACGACCTCATTCGTAAGATTTGTCTAAACCCACGTGATGGGTAGGTTTAGGGGCGGGGTCAGGGGTAGGTCATTCGTACGAATTCATACGAATTGGGCAACTCGTCAAATATGTACGTTTTTAGCAAAAATCGTACTAATTCGTACGAGTGAGGTCGTACGAATTGTTACGAATTAGCCAACTTTTAATCACTCGTCAAATTCGGACGAATTGCTCGTGAGATCGGGTTGGATTATTTACAATAATCAAAGTAATGAGTTAATCGCAGTGAGATGTTTACATGACACAGCAAACCTCTTCACTCCAGTTTACATGCAATTTTCATTATTCTGATCATGTGCTAAGAAGTGTGTTTGTTTTTACCGCCAATATACCAATGATGAACTGTATGGGAAAAGTACTTCCGGAATGCCCCTGAAAAAGGGGACGGGCACTAATGCACTCTACTAGCATGTATGCTACTCATAGCAACACATTGGTTTCATCAGTCAGTGTGAAGCCTTTAGTGTTGTGTTTATTAAGCAAGACTACAATGTTACATTTGATAACCTAGCATGACATGTAAAAATAGCAAAAATATACACGTGCATCTTGAACATCAAACGCTCATACTATACGTGACAACATGCAAACATTCAAACGGGTTTGTTTCTCTGCAAGTTCTCTCATTTAAGAGACACTGATTCTCATGTGGCGGCAGCAGTCAGGTTGCTGCCTTGACATATTGAGGACACGATGAAAGCGTGCTCAAGTTTGGCAGCAAAACTGAGAAATCCATATTTGAATGTACTTGTCGGCGGATAAACAATTTAACATTGCTCACTAAGCGTAAAAGTACAAACTGATGTAAATACTCTTTGGGCGACAAAGACGTTTATCGGCTCAGCAAGTGTGACGTGGATCCGACGAAGAGAGTGGGTTTATCTCTCTCTCTCCTGAAGTGGACAGAGCCGAATTAGTGTCACGCGCTTCGGAAAGAAGTCTTGCTTCAGAGTTTAGGCTCTGCAAAGCATGCCGTGCCGCCTATCAGTTCTGCGATGCGTTGAAACGCCCTCGGCCTGGCCATCGGGCGCTCGCTCGGAGACAGTGCTTTATTACAGTTCAGCAGTGGACCCTTGATCGGAGACAGGGCTAAATGAAGATGTATGCATAGACTGTCAACGGTTTAATCCCTTAATAAAGAGAAGGGCTTTGTGGAGATTAGACGGGCTGAGGGAAGGTAGAGAGCCGAGACTCTTCATTTACCCGTATCACTGCTGAAATATACAGACGTGTCTAACACAAACTAGAAACCGCTACTTATATTTATCTTAAATATGAGCAATACAAGCACTGGTAATAGGAGTCTACTCTGTCAGCTCATCGGCGCTGATGTGGCAGATTGTTGCTGTGCAACATACATAAGTAACACATATTCCTGCCAAGTCCCAGATTAGTCATCTAATGCACGGCGCTGTACGTCTGTCGTGCAGAAATCTGCCCGTCTGCATTAGTGCCATGCCTTTTATGAGCCTTCATCCTACACACAGAGACGGATCAGTGCACTTTGCTTTCCCCCCTAATCCTCTCTCTTTACACGCAAGCTAACTAAGAGTGTGTGTCATGATGGCAGGTTTGAATGTACGCTGATCACTGGGAGGCAGGAAACACCATTAGGAACCTTTAGTCCTGCCAAGGGTTATGAAAGGTTGCTTATAACGTCTCAGCACCCTGCCAGCGTGGACCACTTTATATAGTACTAATAAAACAAATCACGTCCACACTCTTTCGCTCTAAAGCAAGGCATTTTAGAGCTTCTGTCATTCGCTGCATGTTGAATTAGACAGATTTGGCAGTTGGCAGCTTTATTTGCATGTACTGAGCACAGTGCATTCATTTTGAAAGTTCAATTAATTATATATAAAGTTACAATACTCATGTTTTCATTTCATACAATATATATGTGTTGACCTGCATTACTTTAAAGCCTGATTCTCCCATTGCAGCAGGCGGGTTTGCTTCTTGTTCTGGTGAACACACAAGCCGCCGCTGGACTGTGAGACAATGAGAACTGACAGGTACAAACTTGCATGTCATCATGCATTTCTTCCTGTGACGGATATGATGCGCTGCTGCAAGCGTGCCACTCAGTTCAGTAAATCATCTGCCGTTCCATACCTTTTAGACTTTCAGATCAGATGATATACAGTATATAGATTTGCTTGGGATATTTATTTTAAATATGTATTTTAATCAAATGTATTTAAATAATTACAATTATTTAATTTTAATCAAATGTGTGTATTTATTTATTTATAAATGTATTGTTTATATTAGCATACATGAAATTTGACTCTGTAAGATTTTGAGAAGAATTTACAGTGAAATAAAAATATTCTATTTTCTGTGTGTTTAATCAAACCAATATAAAAATAATTCATCTTAAATAAATGTTCCATTAAATATGTTAAACATATTTTTAATATAATTTATATAAATTATTAAATTAATTTTTCTTTCTTTCTTTCTTTCTTTCTTTCTTTCTTTCTTTCTTTCTTTCTTTCTTTCTTCCTTCCTTCCTTCCTTCCTTCCTTCCTTCCTTCCTTCCTTCCTTCCTTCCTTCCTTCCTTCCTTCCTTCCTTCCTTCCTTCCTTCCTTCCTTCCTTCCTTCCTTCCTTCCTCCCTCCCTCCCTCCTATACATAAATACATACATATGGAATCTGACTGTGAAATTTTAGATGAATTTACAATGAACTTTAAAAATAAAAATTTCTGTGTTTTTTACTTAATAATTACTTAATTTTTTAACATAAATTGTACCTTATTTGTGTTAGAAAATTGCATGTTAAATATCATACTTTAGATCAATTGTATATAAATTATTCAATTAATACATTTTAACTATAGCATTGTTTTATTTTTACATTTTCTGAAAGACATGTGAGAAGTTTTCTAGGTGTTTGCTGTTGTTGGATGTCATTTCTAATGGTCATGTTATTTGTCAGGCATGTTGCCGGGTTGTCTGGTTGGTTTTATCTGAATGGTTATGAATGGCTTCTTGATAATTGTAACATGCGATGACCAGTGTGTGACCCCTCGTCAATCCTCAGGCCTCGCGAGGTAAAAAAATCGCTTCATTTCTCTAATCGATTTAGTATAGGTGACCCGTAGAGCTGCAAAATACCCAAGGCTGTTCTTTTTATTGCCTGGTTGATTATTTGACATGCTGAACGAGTTTATTTCTCAGAAACAGGTGATTGCATCCATTTGCAGTCACATTGTTATTCTGTTTGTTGGTCTCGCTGAAGCGCGTTTTAACGTGGCTCTGGTCAATAGTCTTGCAGCCGGCAATGAGGGATTAAGCGTGCATTTAATGATGAAATCTTGACAAATGCGCGCACCTAACCGTTAACGCCACAAGGTTGAGCCTCTGTCGATCTGAGTGCAGATATTGTTGATGTCCATTGTTGGCTTTTAGGATCCCAAGCACCATTATAGATCATGTTTCATTTCAGCACGCTCCACTGCTTTAAAGCCCATCTTTCTGAAAAGGGACGCACACAAGGGAAAGAGCTTCCATCTCATTTCCACGCACCTCTAAATCTTTCGCTGTCTCAGGGCCTAGAAAAAAAGGGAAGGAGACGAAGGCCTAGGATGGATGAGAAGCTTTGAAAACCGTAGGGGCACAAAGGGATGACTGCTCTCTCATTAGACGGGTGTTAAGCTTTGTAAACTCGCGAGGCCATGGGGCTGCTGGCCTTGATACCGGCGCTCAGTGTTACTCCAGTGGGGGTTGAACGGCTGGAAAACAACACTGATTTGCCTCACAGGACTACAGAACATTCAACAAACATGACTGATATTAGAAGGCAAAATGGGATGAATTTGGGCTAAAATGAATTTAGTTGCAATTTGCTTCGAGCCTGTCCTGAGGTACTGGGTCACTCGTAGCGGAGTGATATAAATGAAATTATCCCCGTTTTGGAACATCTGCTCTCCTCGGCTAACAGGGACATCTCATCCAAGCCTTTACTTCATAACATTATTTTTAAACGGTTTTATTTTTAATAGTTTGCTTTAGAATTTGCCAGTAAAACAATAAGAGCACTGTAAAGATGGTGTGTGTGTGTGTGTGTGTGTGTGTGTGTGTGTGTGTGTGTGTGTGTGTGTGTGGTAAAAAAGAGCCTTCGGGCAGCTTAAGTAAACTGGACATGGAATATATGGGAAACACATCTTTGTGGAGCATTCTGGGAATTGGCGAGCCACAGTGCAAATTACATCAAACTACTGGATATAAAGATGTGCCCTTTTGTCCCTGGTGAGCAATGCTGGTAATTACAGACTAAAAATGAACCTTCGAGGTTATTGGACAGTGAGAGAATTATGCTAATGTCTTGCTATACAGCGGCCCCAACAGTATTTGGACACTTACAAATGTGCAAATATCATTATATAACAAATGCCAAACCATAAAGAATTTATATTAAATAAAGACAGTAAAAGCATACTTTTTTTGGGCCAAACTTTTCACAAGTTTGTTTTAAATTATATAAAACAGTAGATACGCTATATTTGTATTTTTTTTTATGAATTACCTTTTTATCTTTTATTAATTATTTATATTTTATATTTTTATTAATCATTTATTTTTATTTCTTTTATGATTATTTTATTTTATTTATTCTATTATATTTTGTTATTTAATTTATTTAATGTATTCTATTTAATTTATTCTATTTATTTTATCCTTTTTATTTATATATTTATTATTTATTTATTTCTGTATTTATTTAATTTTTTTCTTTTCTTTTCTTTTTTCTATTCTATTCTATTCTATTCTATTCTATTCTATTCTATTCTATTCTATTCTATTCTATTCTATTCTATTCTATTTTTAAACCAGATTGTTTATTTTCTGTTGCACTGGTTTGCAGATGCGACTTGGTTTGATAAATGTAGATTAATTGTCCAAATACTTGTTTAGGGCTAAGAATGACTGAAGTTGCCTGTTCTACATATTTCAGCTTTTATCAAAAGCCTATTATGAACTCTTTGCGATTAGGCGTAATAAAAGCAATGTCATGCGCACATGTAAACACTGCTTGAATTATATTTACAGACTTGAATGCAAATCCAGGGCAGGATTAATCGGGGTCGACGAGTGAGTTTGAACCCGTCCTGGCCTCCTGCATTTAATCTCTGAGAGGAGTCAAAGGGCTCCGCATTGTGGAGTGAGCAGTGCGCTTTTGAGGATTTAATGAGGTCCTGTGACATTTGATAAATAATTCAATGTCTCTGCTGATTTTTAAAACCCTCCTCGTGCTTGTTGACGAACACGTGGGACTGTAAATGCTGCTGACCGATTGTTTTCGTGAGCTCTTTTTAACGGTGCAATGCCATTAAATAATGAAATGACTTATTTCTCTCCAACTGTACCGCCCCTCCCTTTACCCCTTCTGTTCAAGCATGGGCATTAAAAATTTGAGTAGTTTTCCTCTCTGAGAGTTTATTTTTTTCGCCAGCACCTGCGTTTCTATTTTCACTCTCCGCTGTCCATAGGGGTTTGTGAGGGTTGCAGTTGGAAGGGCTTGTGTTTCGTGTTAACTGAGGAATATGAGCATACACAGATACAGGAGTGAAAAGTGAGTTGTCTTGCTTTAAACTTGCCCCCGTTTGGCCTAAACAGATGTGAGGCCTATTTTCACATGATGTCTCCATTGCAGATGGGGGTCCCCGGGGGCCCAGTCAGATGACTTCATGGAGAGAGTCTCCTGAGAACCAACACGCTGACAAAATGCAATAATGCAGGGGAAAGTAATTACACTACTGCTCTGGTCGTTCATTAAAGTCAATGTGAAATCAAAAAAACCCTAGTTACTTTCTAAAAAACATGCAACTACTCTTATTAAATGTTTGTCTTCATAATCTGTAATCAAAATGCAATGACTTGCTCCGTATCTGAAGCGACTTTCCATTTCAGCTGATGTCACCTAGACTGCACAGACGACTGGTTAATGTTCACCAACTGCTAAATAGCTGAGTTTTAGTCCTCGGGCTTTCATTCCTCAAACGGTGCGACCCCCATCCTAAACTTTTAAACAGCAGCTTATATTTTCATGTGTAACGGCCCTATTCATATTGTGGAAAATCAGTGGTATAAATGTGTTTATAAAGTTTGTGTATTATATGTTGTATATGTATTATATAATTTTCTGCTAGCATTGTGCTGTTAAATAATTGAAAACATGTTTATTTAATTACATTATATATTTGAATAAAATGTATTTATGTAAATCATTTTTTAAATATGTATTTTAGTCATAACTATTTATTTCTTTAAAAATATTTTAATAACATTTAAGTATTTTAAATTTATTTAAATAAAATGTATTTTTTTTTTTTTAATGATATTTATTAATTTACATTTTGTGATAACTTTTTTTTAAAAATTGATTTCTTTTTAGATTTTTTACATTTATTTTTTTCTCCAAGATTTTTCATGACCCCTTAGCACTCCCTTGCGAGCCCCTGCTTTGAAAACCCGGGTTTTAGGCTACATTTACGCATTTTATCCAAAGCAATTCACACTGAATTCACTGTATACATTTTATCAGTTCATGTACTCAATCGAAAGCATGACCTTGTTGTTTGCTAATGCCATGCTTTACACTTTGAGCTACAGGAACAGCATTTAGCTATGCAGTAACTGAACGCTGGCGTTTCCATTAGGATAGCACTCAAACATTGCTTAATTATGGAAATAAAACGGCTTGTGAATGGCGTTTCATGAGTTTATAAGAGTTTAAATGATCTGTGGCTTGAAAGTTGTTTCTCACAACTCTCTCTAACCCCTTTGTGTCTTTCTCCATCCTGGGCCAGATGCTAAAGGTGTTAGCGTGGCAGGCAGAGTCGGGGCCGCCAGTGTTAATGATGATTAATGAAGAGAGGAGAAAGGCTTGGGCTCCTCCTGCCCCTGCGAGGAAGCCCCTGAGGTGTGAGGCTAACTGAGCGCCCTCCTTTAAATGTCTGACAAAGTGAGCTTATGAATTATATCTGTAGCATACAACTGTTTTTTACGACGCCAAGCAAGTTTGCAGGTGTTCCAGGGTTTCATTAGCATAGCCGCCAACATCTCAGGAGGTTTATGGTAAAAAAAAACAGGATGGAGGAGAGTAAAATGCACATCCATTTGTGAGTTGACATGTGTGCTGTCAAGGGTTGTGTGTCTCCAAAATAGTTGTCTGTGTGCTAGAGATGCAATGTTAAAGAGTGCAGACCGAGGAAGGGAAGAGAGAGAGAGAGAGAGATATGTCGGAGAGCAGATCGCAGACGCCTCCTCCACACCAGCTGCCCAACACTTACAGCAATTACATCCACATCTCGCCTGTGCAGCTGGAACACACACACGCACACACACGCACGCATGCACGCACACACACACACACACACACACACATCAGCGCCTTCACTAATCAAACCGCACTGAATGTCTGCTGGCTCCTGCTGTGGAGAAAGCTTTTAGTGTGTGTGCGAGTGTTTGGAATACTTTTGACGTGGAAATGGACCCATGGCAGAGCGCCGTGATGGTGGGGTCTTAGTGGGCACTTGTTATGTAGTTGCTAAGGCAACAAATGAAATCCAGCAATGCTTAGAAAGTCATTTTTATGTTTTGCATGAAACTAGTATTACCCCCCCCACATATGAACCCAAGATTTCTAGAACAGGCCAGAATTGAAGGTCTATTGATGATATATTAGCAATTAATCAATTTCGCGTTTAGTTTAGTTTAGTTTAGTTTAGTTGTTTAGTTTTGTTTTGTTTTGTTTTGTTAGTCCGTCCGTCCGTCCACAAAATATTATATATTTTTTACAATTAAATGAATATATTTAAAAAAATATAATGCTATGCTAATTACTTGCTATCGCATATGTTAATATTTTATTTTATTTTATTACACATCTTAAAGAGAACAACTTCTCATAATAAGGGACCTCTAGTACTGTTTGTTTGTTTGTTTATTTTTTTTTATTTTTTCAATAGCAATATTACATTTCTTATAAACAAATAAAAAACTTTTTTTTTTTACAATTAAATGAATACATTTAAAATGTAATGACATGCTAATTATTTTCCATCGCATATGTTAATATTTTATGTTTATTTTATTTTATTTTAAATGTGGTTCATATGGTCATATAGTGGCATTTACATTTTAGTGAACATTCAACAACTGCACATTTACCCTTTTTTTCAGTGTACACCACTACTGGAAACAAAACAGTGGTGTAGCGTCAAACATGGACGAACATGAATCATCGTGGCTTCTCAGGCAGTAACTCTTGGAGGAAATCGTTTGGTGTTTTTTCACAAATTCATAAAGAATTCATGACCTCTAATAAGCATTATGTTTCTGTTTCCTACATGGAGAAAAGTGCTTTAATGTAGCACTTCTCCAGAAGGGACTTGTCACTGTATTAATGTAGTTGAGTGCAACCGTTCCAGCATCGCTCTTGTTCCAGCTTGTGCTTTAATTGGAGAGCAAGAGATTTCCTGTTGGTGGGCCATTGATTTTTATTTGCATAGTTATTTGTTGATGGATGCCAGTGGCCCTGTATTGATCAGTCTCAAAGAGGGGGCTACGAGTGAGGCAAAGGGACTTGAGTCTTTACAGCACGAAAAGAGAGGGGTGAATCCCTCTCCTTCCAAAGCTATACTATGTAATAAAAGTAGTTCCACATTTACAGGCGTATTGGTTTAACAATCCCACTCCACACTTCACTCTAAAAAATAATCTCGTAAAAAAAACGGTAAACTACTGGCAGCTGTGGTTCCCAGCATCATACCGTAACTATACAGTGTGTTACTGTTTTTGTGTTACAGCGTATAGCTGTTAAATTAAACTGACAATACGGTATTTAGCTGTTAATTTCAAAAACAGTAACACACCGTTTTTTTATTTTTTATTTTTTTTGTCATACAGCGTTTTGCATTGATATAGTACAAGAAAAAAAACGTTAAAAAAAAAGTTACAACTTATTTTACATAATTAAAAACCTCACAAGAGATTCTTGACCCCACAAGGCTTTCTTGATATCATGGTGTCTTTTTAACAGAGAGTATCTGTGTATCTTGCAAGGGATGAGTGGTTGACCACCACAGTTTTCTGAATTAAACACACTTCTCATAGGGCTTTAGTGTCCTTCCATGTATACTCCAACCAGAGCTGCAAAGATAAAAAGCTTAAATGGATTAGCAATCATTACAGTTACAGTAGTAGAAGGGAAAACGCCAGTGTTTGTAGTCGAAGCACGCACATGCACACCCTGTTCGAAATGATGTTGTGGCTGCTGCCATATCTTTTTGACCTACCAGTGGCTCATTCTTGTGTGTGCTTGTCTTTTACTGTGTGTAAGCACTGAGACTCTGCCCGGCAGGTTGTGTGTGTATTAATGCACTTTATATATCATGTGTTTGTGTGTGGAAGCATGTTTCTCACCACAAAATGGTCTCAGCAGTTCTCTCAGTGGGAGTTGCACGGATGCAGTTGAGGTTGAGGTATCTTGGTGTGGAAGTTGCTTCTTCCTGCCTCTGGAATGCAAAGGATATCAAAGAGAATTGCAACCCCATATATAATGGTTGCCATTCATTTAAAAAATGTAAACGAAACAAAATTTAATTTTACAATTAAATAAATATATTTCAAATGTAATGATATGCTGAATAATTGCTGTCGCATATATTAATATTTGCCATTTTATGCATTGCAATATTACATTACTCCCTAAATAACAAACTAATTGTCTTACTTTACTGTTTATGGAAAGTAACATTTTATATGACCTTTACATTACTTTTTCTCATCTGGACTGGGCTTGCTTGTTTGTTAATAGCAAAAAAAAAAAAAAAAAATTCTATTTTGGCAAATGTAAAGGTCTTTTTACAGCAAAAGTGAAATGAATAAGCCTCAGGCCAATTCATGCCAATTCACTCCTGTACAGTAGAGGGCGCACCTTTCAGCTGTGCTGCCATTCTGGAAGAATAGGAGGACGCTGGAGAAGAAATTTCAACACTTACTTCAGCCAAGGGGGTAATCCATCGACCGGAAGTTGAAGCCGGCCGGGTGCCGCCATGTTGTAGCAGAACTTCACTTGCGTTAGCATTTCCAATGACTCCCATTCATTTTGGCGTCACTTTGACAGCGAATAACTTTACATCTGAGGCGTTTAAAGACTCCATTTGTCCATTATTTATTTCTAAAGAAACACGACAATGTATAAAGGGCTCCATTACCTTCTATGTTACATTATGGCCCCGTAGAAACAGATTTAGTAAAAATAGGCTAACGATTGCGTCATTACCACTCGACTCTCTGTCGCGCTGTACAGAAATTACCGTACAGACAGGAGGAGAAGCTCGCAGGCAATCGGGGGGACGTCCCGTCAAGAGAGAAGCCCATAGATAATGAGTCCATAAAAGCAACGGAATACTTACTCCTGCTCACTCACGATAAAGGACTCTTTGCTCAAGTTCCCCGTCTCTGCAAGATTAACGTTGGCAATTTTCACGCACAGCTACTAGAAGATTAACGTCTGTCAGACAGGTTGCTCACGTCATCAAGCTTAGTTTGAGTCGGTTTGAGTCTGCGCGTCAGGAACGGAAGTGCTCAAAAATCGCTAAAAATGGGCTTCAACTGTCTCAACTGAGTTCCAATGAGATGGCTCTGTCCACTTCTTACTGTCTATGACTTCAGCAATAGAGGGAATGCATTAACGTCACTTCCCCGCCGGAACACGCCCCCCTCAGCGGGACTGAGTGGCAGAAGAGCTGCTGCGTGACTGGAGTTAATAGGGGAAACTGCGTTAACGCGAGTAAAACAAACTATTATCAGTTTAAACTAAAAGTTGGACTCGATATAGTGTTCCTTACAACTTATCAAAGATCCAGTGATCCATGGATATTGACATGCAGCCAGGAATCGTGTTTCCTGACATTCATATGTGCCTGATTTCGACGCCGGGGAAATAAATGAAGACAATTTGCCTGTAAACGTTTTATATAAATACAATATAGATAGGTCTAAATCCGAGTGATCACTTACATTAATGTTATACTGTATATCATCATATCGTCCAGCCCTAAAACTTGTATAGTTTTTTGTCAGTGTTTATTTAAAAACATCCAATTATGCAGAATATAGTCTGTTCTGTAGCTTTTTGCAGTCTGTAAAAATATACAGTACCTCAGATTTCTGGTCAAATCTAGTTGTACAGTCAATCGCAAAGCTCTTTCCCGTTTTAGATGTGTTTTGTGTGATTTTCACGGCGTTCACGCTGAAAACAAATGCTGCCGCTCAGTCTTTTTGCCACTTGTGGGCGTGACTGCATTCACTCCGGCCGACGGTGACGTCATGCGCATACCCTCTATAAAAAAGGGTAACGCTTTAGATTACAGGCCGGGAAGTACGGTGTAATTATGAGGAATTTACAGTGTAACATTCTGTAATTATAGTGTACCTATAAAGTACTTCCATGTAAGTATAAGTGAACAATAGGCTATGTAAAGTTTGGGGAATAAAGGGGTAACAACCAGTAGAATTAAAAAAAAATATTTATACTGTCAGTATTATAGAACTAAGGGGTACTTATTCTACTTCTATTATGATACAACAATCTTACATTTGGGAGCAATTTAGTGAGAACATACACTGCATACCTTTTTGTAATAATTGTGAACCAATACATACTGTATAGTTGTTGTTGTTTTTATGATAGCAAAAGTGTAGATGTTTAAGTTTGGGCTTACATGTTTCAAGGCAAGAAAAACTAAGACTATTGCTATTTTAAATACTGGGAAATATATCTGGTTACAGGGTAAGTGGTGTAATAAATAAAGGTTTCTGAGTCAGTGATATAAGATTGTGTATGCATTTTTATTGTACTTACCCTGTAACTACATGGAACAAGAGGGTAACAAGCACCACTTTAATTTACAGCCCGCAACGTCACACTTACCCAGTAACTACATGGAACAAGAGGGTAACAAGCACCACTACATGAAACAAGAGTATCTTTCCCCAATATTTAAGCAAAAGTTGCAATAGTTTTCATTTTCAGTGCACTTTTGTTAAAAAGATTATTTTATAAATGCATAGATGTGTACCCTGTAATTTTTAAAAAGCCTTTACAGTATGTACTGGTTCAACATTATTTCAAAAAGGTAGCAGTGTATGTTTTTGCTAAATTGCACCCAAATGTAAGATTGTTATATCATAATAGTAGAATAAGTACCCCTTAGTTCTATAATACTCTCAGTATAAATCATTTTTTTTAAATTCTCCTGTTTGTTACCCCTTTATTCCCCAATCTTAAAATATTGTTCCCTTATAATTATATTGTAAGTACGTTGTAGGTATATATAATTACCCAATGTGTTAAGTTGTAAATTCGCTTTAATTACGCAGTACTTTCCGGGCTGTAATCTAAAGCGTTACCTAAAAAAGAGAGAAAGAAACACAAATGTGATGTTAATTTTTGCGTATCATGGTTGAAATTGATTTTTGAAGGTCAACAGCAATTGGTTAATAAAGTGAGATTAAATACATAAAGTATATTTGTGTAATTTAACATATTTAATCATTGCAGAGTTATATTTCGAGTTTGAATGTCACTGTTTTTATTCATTTTGGGGAAAACTAAGGGCCAGATTTACGAACAGCTTGCGTCAGCACAAACCCTCTTCTGCACTTACTCACGATTTCCCTCAACATAGGGACAGGAGACGTGTCACTTAATATATATACTTAATAAATACTTAATACATATACAGTACATATTGAAGGGTTGGTCAAAATCCCTTGCCTCTTCAAATACATCTATAATCATATATCCTTTTGAATGCTTATATACTTCCTTTATAAATATATTCATTATCACATAATAATTTTTATATTTTTTGTGCTTGTGAAATTATATTTTCTTAAATGCATGAGATGTAAGTAACCAGTTTCTTTTAGGTGCATTCCAATCTTGAGATTGCACGTAGTACACGCAGGACACGAAGGCCACGTAACCGACAAGGCCGTTTGTCTCTTTCTCTGGGATCAGTAGAGGGTCCTAAAGGCAGCGTGGACACATATGATCCTTCGCTGGACATATGGTAAAGCTATATTGAGCGTTACTATCGAACTTTAATTGTTGTATTAAAATGTATTCTTTCCAGTATATTTCCTTCCTTGGGAGTAAATGCCAGTTATCTGTTTATCTCCCAAACGAGTGAATGTTTTAGCATATGTTTTGGTATACTTAAAGGAGTCATAATGTGCAATTTTCACTTTTCCATGAGAATCAATGTATGTTATGATTGACTAACGATTATACATTGGCCGGGATGCCGATATTCAAAAGTGAAGCGTTTGTTTACCCCAGGGTTCTTAAACTAGCCAACGTGCACGCGCACTCAAATACGAGATTTCAATTTCTCCCCCGACATGACGTCAAGACGGGGCCGGATATACCATATATGGACACCGCAGAGGAGGCCCGCCCTGCCCCTCTCCCCATCATATTCAGTCAAGAAAGATGCAGAAACGTAGTGCACACGTGAGTTGCTCTGTGTTGACTGTCATAATCCACAATCTAATGTTTTTTCTTTACCCAAAACTGACCAAACTACAAGGGACAAGTGGATGAAATTTATTTTTAATGACGCTGTTCCAACAACCATCTCAACTTGCTCAACGTTAGGTGTCTGCGCTAAACATTTCACAAAAGAATCTTTTACAAATTTGGGGCAATATCAGGCGAAGTTGGCATCGAAGCTACGTTTGGAAAAAGGTGCCATTCCAACAATCAGGGACTTGCCTGAATTTGAAACGGTAAGACTATGTTTTTATTACTATATTTTGTGTAAATAGCAGCTAACTACTATTGCGTTAGTGTATGTGATGTAAACACGGGTCATGGACTCTACGAATGCTAGCCACATCTTTCCACTTTAAACAGACTAGAAAATGATACAGCTATTATTTAATATAATCGTATACAATATAACAATGACAACATATCATTGTATTGATTTTTTTATATAATAGATAAGGATAGACACATTTAAAAAACAGTCAAGAATTAATAAACATAAAGAAAAACATATCGTTACATGTCTGCAGATGAAAATGATTAAATATCTAAAAAACCACAACGTCAAAAAAGGCAAAAACAACACATTATAGCAAACGTTAATCTCTATAACCACTGTAAGCTGAAAATAAAGTAGACTACATCTCCGTTAATGTAATCTACATTAAATTAAAGCTAAACTTATGTGGGAGAACATAGCAAAAAAACGTTTTAGCTCGTTACTGCATGTTAATGTATGTCTCAGTCAAAAAAATTGTCTTTACCATTCAGAGACATGTTGATGTAGACGTCCTTCTATTGACTGTTGTTACTCTTCCGTTTCCAGCTCTGGTTCAGAGTCTGGCTCAAACATATACGGTTGAATCCCGTAGGTCGCGGCCAGGTCGGGTTCATTAACAAATTGCGCCATGATCTCTTTTTGGAATGATATGCTGAAGTTACCTGCGGTGTCAAGCCCCCTCCTTCCTGCCACCAATCAACGCGCCCCTCATTTGCATTATTAAAATGACCGTCCACGACAGCCAAAACCTCGCATCAGATCTCGCGAGACAATAATGCATTCAGAAATAAGGGTCAAACGAGCTCTGTGTTTATTTTTTTCCAATTTTTCTTTTTTAGAAGGGCATGAAATGACTATAATAGAGCGTGGGTATCAAAGTTAATACTACATTATGACTCCTTTAACTGATAATAAGGAGCTCAGACTCTCTTCAGCCTTGATGGGAGCTGTTATTTGCTAGTGTCTGTTATTTGTGTGTGTGTGCGTATGACATTCTATGTAGGTTCTGGACGTTCGGACCAGACACCCCGGCGCCCTTCTCGAACCTGCGAGGCCACCACAGACCTAAATCTAATGAGTGGACGACAACTATCTTGACTAATGGCGATAGGCACCCCTATCTCCTCACATGTGTTAAATTGTTTAGGCTCTCATGTTTCTTAGCCAATGAGAATCATTCAACCTGTAAGCAATGACACAGCTTAGACCTTGGAAAGGGTATAACTGCTGTGATCTTTGTAACTGTAGGCGGGGATGCCTACGAACTCCTGTGTGAGTCTTGAAGCTGACTTCTGCTGATGAAACTGCAAACTATCTTCAGTCAAACTTTTCTTTAATTTTTTATAATTCTGACTCCGGGTCTTCATTCTTCATATCTGGTTCTGGGTCTTTGACTGTATACCCCTTACAATAATAAATGTATATATTAGGGATGTAATTTCAACATTTTAAGTATATAGAAAACTTATCCCTGAAGGGGAATTCAGAACAAGTCATACAGAGATGTTTTTTTAAAGAGATATATTGCCTGTGCCTTTAGAATTATGGGGGAGAAGCGAGTTAATGCACCATTAACCAGCTGGTTTCCCAGCACCTGTCAGCACCGGCACTATCTATTCGCTTTTCAAGGGTGAAATGACTTAATCGACTCTGTAAAATGGGGATGATTAAGGTCACTGAATAAAAACGCGTTTGAAAATCACTGTTGCACGTGTACTCAACCTTTAGCAAGGAGCAATGCTGTGATTGAGACCAATTTGCGGACAAACAAATAATCATTCGGGCCATGATTGTGCCACAGTTACAGCCACACTCTACCAATGCAGCGATTTAGCCTGAGCGATTCCAACCTTAATCTGTAATAAAAATGAAGCAAGCAGCCTGTTAGCGCTTAGCTTGTTAGTGAGCTCTCGTGTTATTATTGCCGAAGAAACAGGAAACACTTGTGCTGATTGGATCTGGGAATTCATGATCATCTAATTATGCTAAGTTCCACTGAGGGAATGTCTTTGAGGAGCGTCAACAAAAAGGCTTAATAGCTGACAGTGAGGAGACTTTTTCTGTTTGCATGACAGTAGGGGAAAAATCGTCTGTTTAGGCCATCGCCAAACATATTTCATGTAAATGATGAAAAACAATAGATAAGACAGAAATGTTATGAGATAGGTGAGACGTATGCACACATTATTTGCATATCGTATCGTGCCAGGTTTTGACATTTCTGTCAGAGCTCCAAGATGGTTTATGGTTTCAGATGCAGAAATAAAAGATCAAAATCTGTTGCTACCGTGAGGCTTCAGTGTCTCTCCGTCTTGCTGTCGTTTCTGGCTAATTAAATTCCACCCTGAGCGCTGCTGTTATGGCTGGCTGACAGGCAACGCTATAACGCATAACTCACATACAACCAAGCACCTTTTCGACACAAGTTTCATTATTAGCAGCTGCTTTTATGGCGCTATTTGTGCTTGCAGTGCTATTAAATGGTACGTTTCCACTATGATGCTAAAAATGGACATTAAAATGTCAGTCAAAAAACTAGATTTGCATTGCAAGGCAGCAAAAAGGGTATAGTATTAGTTTTTTTGGCAATTAGTTTCACTTGGAAATATGTACATTACAGAAGTAAAATAACTGTTCTTGGAGACTTTTAAAGCAATAGTTTGCCCAAAAATAAAAACATAGTCATCATTTACTCACATTCAAAAAGGGTATAGTGTTAGTTTTTGGTTTTTGGCAATTAATATAGTTTCACTTGGAAATATGTACATTACAGAAGTAAAATAACTGTTATTGGAGACTTTTAAAGCAATAGTTTGCCCAAAAATAAAAACATAGTCATCATTTACTCACATTCATATCCAAATCCAGGTAATACTTTATTTCGATGGTCGACTTTAGACATTCTATTATCTATAAGTATCTTTGCAATTACATCAACTTAGCAGTCATCAGAGTAGTAGACGGTCTGCTTAAAGGGTTAGTTAACCCAAAAATGAAAATTCTGTCAGTAATTACTCACCCTCATGTTGTTCCAACCCCGTAAGACCTTCGTTCATCTTCGGAACACGAATTAAGATATTTTTGATGAAATCTGAGAGCTGGATCACTCCATATTAGTCCATAGGCTTCTTCAGGGATTGAACTTGCCGGCCTGGAAAAGTTATTAAAGACATCGTTAAAATAGTCCAAGTGACTACAGTGGCTCAATCTTAAGTTTATCAAGCGACGAGAATACTTTTTGTGCACAAAAACAAACAAAAATAACGACTTTATTTCAACTATTCATGTCCTTCTCTTTGGGCCAGTCAGTTAACGTAGTGTGATTCCGTAGAGCTACGTCACACGTAGGCTCACTATTGGCCGACGCTGGTCATGTGCGTGATGCGTGTGTGACGTACAACAACAGAAGCTTACGCTATTACACTAGTGAACTGACTCGAGGCCCACAGAGAAGGAAATGAATAGTTGAAATAAAGTCGTTATTTTTGTTTGTTTTTGCGCCTGTGTCTGTCCCTATAAACTTCCCTTGTCCACTTCACGAAGTGGAACGCACTTCAAAATGGTGGCAGGGATTCCCCCGAGGGGAAGTGCTTAGGGAAGTTTGCAAGTGTGTGTCTAAAAGTGGACTGGAACGCAGCCCGGATACATATCGGATTTGGA
Organism: Rhinichthys osculus; assembly: GCA_029959095.1. Lineage (NCBI taxonomy): Eukaryota > Metazoa > Chordata > Actinopteri > Cypriniformes > Leuciscidae > Rhinichthys > Rhinichthys osculus. The sequence continues at coordinate 39,560,513 of JARWKJ010000013.1, forward strand.
CCACATACCCAAGTGGCCTGGGTCGCATTTGAAAAGATCGGATCTGTGTCGTTCAGACTGTCATGAAAAGATCTGATAACAGGTCGCATAGGGGCAAAAAAAAAACGGAATGGGGTCGTTTCAGCCTGCAGTGTGAACGTAGCCTAATACTCTAATGTGAGTTAGTTGACGTGTACACTCTAAAAAATGCTGGGTTGTTTCAACCCAAATTTGGGTCAAATATGGACAAACCCAAATGTTGGGTTAAAAATATAATTAAAAAAATTACAGTTGAAAGTGAAAGTTGAAGTTGCGTTTACACAATTTCATAATTGTGTAACACAATTTTTTTTTCATCCATTGAACAATATCCATGCTGTTCTTTTTGACTGTTTCAAAAATCACATAATTACCATCTAAGTATTATATAAAAGCATTAGACTTGTGCACTTCACTGAAAAAAATGGTGTAATTACTTTTTTTAATTTGCACCAAATTTCACATATCATTGCAAAGAAACTGCAAGTAACATGTTAAACGTGAAATTAGAAATACTCAAATAGCATTTTTTAGTGAAACATGCTCCAATATTCTTTGCTTTATTTACAACCTCGAAAAATGGGGGAGTGCAGGATATTGTCATGCAAGCTGGTGTTTTTAGAGACTGTTACATCACTTATTAATGCGACATGGGGGTAGCGAGAAAGACAGCGTGGGAGAAATGACATAGCCGTAATTTTCTCGCTCACATCGGGACGCCTGTGAACGCTGCACGCGGAGGGGAGCAGATGCGCTGAGAGAGTGCGGGATGGAACGGATTGTGAATGTAAAAAACTTCCCAGAAGGTCAGATCTGGCAATGGCTGACTCATTTCACCGTCAGCTCGGGTTCTGGTAGAGATGACAATCTCCCTGCGGTGGTGTCAAAATGTCCTGCCGACCCGTAGATACACCTTTCACTGCACAAATCCCAGGTTTTCGCTGACCTCTCCCCATGCTTGAACTGTGCGAGCTGAATGATGCACTCACACCGCCGATTTGCTTCCAAGTGCACAGGGGCTTGATGAAAGACCGTGGTGAATGAGAGGGCGAGTGGAGTGAGAATTTACCCCACACAGGGGCCTGTTACACATTCCTCTGTAAAGTATCTCGGGTTTCAGTTTTGGGGAATATGTATTCAATAATTAATAATTAATTATTATTCATACGGGTTTGAACCAGATACTTATACATGTTAAATCGCCCAACGAGGGGGTTACGTAACGTTGCCAATCTGTTATGAACGACTGAATACAATGGATTTATAATCAATTATTCATACCGATCGGCAAGATCAATTTTATATATCAATAATCAAAATCATAACGAATTATAATTGTTTATTCATATACAAATTGTCGAGAATAGATATATTCTCAGGATAACCTTTAACGGCAATCAATCTAGGCTATATAAACAATCTGTTTGTCCAGCAAACTGACCGTACGATACTTTAATGAACCCCAAATGAAAGGCTATCCATCTTATAGAAGAAAGGCTATTTCTCTGGCCATGAAAAACAACTTCTTTATTCTATAAAAATACTATGTAAAGTATTCTGCTAATTTAAAGCGTAGCTGATCGAAGCATTTAAGTGACTTATGTGAGCAAAATACAACAGAATCAATTAATGAATATAATGAATTTAATAATTGAGTACACTACGTATACGGTTACTAACGTTTCAGGAATAAAATATATATACAGACAATAACACAACGACAATGAACAAACACTAAAAGGATCTAAGAGTGAAAGAAACAGGGAGAGAGTGAATGAGAGAGAGAGTTGGGAAGATCCTGAAGGATCAACAGAGTTTGGCAAAATTCACCTGGGCATTTAAAACCTCTGAGAGACAACACGAAAAACACAATCTTACTGCTCTGAAAGCTCAATAAACGGATACTTGCATTTGGTTCTCATGTGTCTGAGCGTGTGTGAGCGGCTGATCTTTGTGTTCCGTTGGAGCGTCACGTGGTGTGCGGGTGTGTCCGGAGAGCGCGCAATTTCTTTGATACGGAGCCCCCCTAGTCCCACTTTGTCAAAAATTTTTATTATAACTATCTCGTGGCCTCAAGATAAGTAACTCGTGGCCTCAAGATAGTAACTTGTGGCCTCAAGATAGTTTCTCGTGGCCTCAAGATGGTTTCTCGTGGCCTCAAGATAGTTTCTCGTGGCCTCAAGATAAGTAACTCGTGGCCTCAAGATAGTAACTCGTGGCCTCAAGATAGTAACTCGTGGCCTCAAGATAGTAACTCGTGGCCTCAAGATAAGTAATTTGTGGCCTCAAGATAAGTAACTCGTGGCCTCAAGATAGTTTCTCGTGGCCTCAAGATAGTTTCTCGTGGCCTCAAGATAGTTTCTCGTGGCCTCAAGATAGTATCTCGTGGCCTCAAGATAGTATCTCGTGGCCTCAAGCCACGAGTTACTATCTTGAGGCCACGAGAAACTATCTTGAGGCCACGAGAAACTATCTTGAGGCCACGAGAAACTATCTTGAGGCCACGAGTTACTTATCTTGAGGCCACGAGAAACTATCTTGAGGCCACGAGAAACTATCTTGAGGCCACGAGAAACTATCTTGAGGCCACGAGTTACTTATCTTGAGGCCACAAATTACTTATCTTGAGGCCACGAGTTACTTATCTTGAGGCCACAAGATAGTTATAACAAAAATTTTTTTTTGACAAAGTGGGACTAGGGGGGCTCCGTACTTTGACGTAAAGTTACCAAAGGAATAATTCAGACTAAGTTCATTTCCCTTCGTGGAAGTAAACAGAGTCGAATACAGAAAACAAAACTCAACAAAACAAAACAAAGAACAGAAATGATTCCTGCGGGAATCACGGAGCGAGAGAGTTACATGGTGAATCGACGGAAGTGAGGTAAGAGAGAGGGAAGAGCAAGTCCAGGAAGAGAGAGAGAGAGAGTGAGCGCACCGACATTTATCACCTTGGAGAAATCCAGCCTCTTCCTGTCGGCTTGGCCAATCGGAGAGTTGGAAATCACGGGCGGGAATTTAGTTTTTATTACTCTTTGTCTGAGAGCGCAAGCTCCTTATCTCTCTGTGTGTGTGGGGAGGGTTTACAGTCTAAAGACATTTCGATCTTCAATGATAGTAACCTATCAAAAATACACTTTACTTTATATTTGTATGCATATTCGCATTGTTCACGCCACGAGTGTTCTACAGGTAGTAAGAACGCTATGTAAAAATACAGTTATACAGTTATCATAGAGACCTTACTATGACATGGGCAGCGTGCAAACACACATGAATATATCGTATACAGTTGGCAATGGCTCATGTTCTGAGTTTAATGTAACAGTTTGTGTATTTCTGTGTGTTGTGCATCTCTGAAAGGTCCAGCCAGGCCATCTGGCATTCCTTCCTCGCAGAAAGGAAGATGCTGGAGCGATAAGATCTTTTGAAGCTCGGCGCGGATCGTAAATGGTGTCAGAGAGTTCCTCTAAGTCTCAGACATGTTGGCACTATCTAAGATTTAGATTGTCACAAGTCAGAGTCTAAAAGCTTTTGGATTTGCAGGAATGTGCATTTAGGTTCTGTTCAGATGAACAAGTCAATGATTTACCCTAGATACCCTACACCTCATAGCGGCCGCATCTGTTCCTTTCCATGGAGAGGCCGTTCCAAGATTCACCTCTTATCACAGTTAGTGCACAAAAGGTGTGTGATTCCGTTTACTGCACTTCTCATTCATTTCTATGGTATCCGCAAACAGTGGCTGAATCCAAAACCGCCCCCTATATCCTCAGATAGGGCATTATTTGAGGGCACAGCAATTTGTAGTGGTGTCCGAAACCATAGTGGACGTTATCGAGTGCACTCATTCTATCCCACATTGCACCGCAATAACGAAAGTACGGCCAATGTAGCCTACACTCAACGGCTGTCTGAATTCACTCACTTGTTTTCACTCAGTCCTTCAAGTGAACTGTATTGTGGACTAACAAGTGGACTAACGTAGGGAATAGTGATTGAGGGTTTAGGGGGCGATTTCGGATTCAGCCATTGATTGACTGTCGTGAGCCAAGACACACGTGAGCCGTTACGCTTTTTCCAATGGTAGAGCCACAGACCCTCGTATCTCCCAACATTAAGAACATGGAAATCGCATACTTCCCTATAGTCTATAGGTGAAAAACAGTATGTGACAAAATAAGTTTTTGTCTTTTGACCTTGTCTAATTCTGAAGTGCGCATACGATGGACACTTTACCATCCCATTAGGCCTCGGGAGAGGCGAATGAAGTGCGTCCAGATTACATTCATACTACACACATTCATACTATTTAGAAAGTACTTATTTAGCGAAATCAAATACTTAGCAGAGAGTATTTGATTTCGGATGTAGCCCATCTCGTTCTTGTAGTTCCTGGAACTTACAAGCATATGGTAGTTGTAGTCCTTATTTAGGAACTTGCTAGAAATGTGTCTTTTTTGAATCAAGAAATTTTAATATAATTCTGAATAACAAATAATTGTTGACATTCATGTGTGCTAGCTTAAAAAATACAATCACCTTGATGAAATGTGAAAACAGATGGCAAACTTTTTTATTGAGGGAAGTGAAAACATATATAGAACATATATAGAAGAGCAAAATATGTAGGATATCCAATCGCACAAAGTTTCAGTTTGATGGCGAATGGGTTTTAAAAAGGAAGAGAGTGGATGCGGCCTTGAAAATGTTGTCTTTAAGTGCATTGTCGGGATTGAGAGAAAGTTAAGATGGAGTAGAGGAAAGCACAACAACAAGTCAAGTCAAGGCCACTCCTGAGAGCCCTGCACACTGTTTACATGGTCAATTTGAGGGTGAGCATTTCCCTTCATCTCTGCTTATCCATTAGCTCAAGAGCTCCGCCGCTGACCCCATCTGTGCTGGAAATCAATCGATGAGCAGATGAGCACCTGGTCCTGAACAAAACAAACTTGTAGCAAGTCGTTTGTAATGTTTATCTAAACAAAGTGGTTACATTGTTCCCATCATTATACATCTGTTTAGTGTTTTAGCTTTGCATTGCTTCTTTTTTTTTTTTTTAAGCAATATATCTATTTGTGGAATTTGACAATTCCAGTATTATTATAATCTATCTACATATATAGCTACTGTATAAATACAATCCAGTGGGATAACTTTTGGTGGTTGAGAAAACGGGAGAGAATATTCTCTTTCATGTCAGTTTGGATTGTTATATCATCGGTGCTGTTCGGCACAGTGGCCCGTGTGTCAAATGTGATTTGTATATTAGATGGACCAGTGGTTCAATAGATCTTGATCTGGGAGAGAAAAGCTGAAGTATGTGGAACTGCTCTGCCTGTGCAAATGAATTTCACATTATTGTAGGTCACTGAATTCATTCGGCGTGCCAATCAGCAGAGCTCCTTGGGGGACTTGTGTGTGTGGCGAGTTGCATTTCTCCATAGCGCCGATACAGCGGGTGGTTGTAAATTAAGACTTCCATTTTTCTTTCCTGGAAAAGCAGCCTAATTTATCAAACACGTGTGTGTGTGTGTGTGTGTGTGTGTGTGTGTGTGTGTGTGTGTGTGTGTGTGTGGGTGTATGTGTGTGTGTGTGTGTGTGTGCGTGGAAACGAGCAACAGGAAGAGCTGTCTCATTTCTCTTGCAGCTGATTTTATCTGTCTGGAGGACGTGGAAAAATGACCCCTGCAATCGTTGCGGGCTTGCCAACAGGAAGCTGGCCAATTTAGAAGGTGGAAAGTCCATTAAAAGATTAATTTAAGGAAGTGACTCGGCCCCTTGTGGACTTATTAGAAGCTCATCAGAATATAGCAGGTGAATTTGATTTATGAGCCAAACTGCTGAAAATGTGCAGTCATTTTTTTTTAGGATCCAGAAATAATAACAGTGTTTGCTGTATTTGCACCAAGGGGTTTATTTCTTTTACAAATTATTATTATTTTTTTTTTTTATGCATTTGGCAGACGCTTTTATCCAAACCGACTTACATTGCATTCCAAGGTACACATTTACATTGTTATCAGTTCTTGCTCTCCCTGGGAATTGAACTCATGACCTTGGCGTTGCAAGCACCAACGCTCTGTCTACTGTTTGAGCTACAGGAAAGCTTTATATCATTATATATATATACATGAGAAACATGAAGTCATTTCAAAGCTGCTATTTTCCATACAAAAAATATGCATGATCAATGCAATGCCTAAAATTCATAACAATATATATTAAAAAATATTGAATGAATTCACAGCCAATGATAATCTCATTTCAACAGTGGAAAACAACCTTTTTAAAATAATTTTTTTTTGTATCTATTATAATATTGCTTTTGTAATTATAAACATTAATATCATGTTTATTTGATTTGATTATTTCATTTCATTATTTCATTGCATTTCATCATTTCAATTCCCATCCATCCATCCATCCATCCATCCATCCATCCATCCATCCAATTTTTGTTTTATGGAAAATAGCAACTTTGAAATAACTCCTACATGTTTCAGAGGAAAATTAGGACAATGAGGAGGGGTAGATGTCAAATGATCAAATACGCTGCAAATGGCCAAAGATCATCAATGCAGTTTGTTGTCTGAATTGTCCCGTTCTCTCATGCTCTGGAACTGCACTGCTTTCTCTCTCACACGACCACAATTAAGCATTCTGTAGCTCATGCAACCTTTTCAATATTTATTAGTTGTCGACCAAGAGCAGTGTGGCAGCACCTTTGAAGCTCATCCCTATTATTAATGCACATGGCACTGTACTGGCATTTAAGAGAGGCAAAGTTTGCCATTATATGCTTTTAGTAACGATTTGCTGTCAGTGGTGGACAGGGAAATAAGCAGAGTCTTTGGAAGGAGGTTGAAACTTTGGCTACAGATAAAGATGACTGTACTGGCCTTTAATTTCATGCGGTATTGTACCATCCGCCCCTTTGATTGACAGCTGCGGCCATCACTTCTCATTTCTAAACCCCAAGTGCCATGTCTCTGTCTGCGCCCCCACATTTTTTGACAGTGTTCCTTCAACTTTACACAATTATTGTAATATTTCTTGGGTCACTTTGGTGGAAAGCTGCTTGCCAACAAAATATATTTAAATGTGATTTCCAACATGAACACAACTTAGCTCAAATGTTCTGTTATCAAATCACATTCCATGATGTGGATAACCCTCTACTCGTGCCAATGTTTGTCTGTCTGTCCCTTGTGGCATGTGTCTGTTTAATATTCATCATATCAAATTTAATTTGAGGACGCTGCTCGGAAATCAATGTTGAGATAAAGATGGAAAACACTGCTGCCCTTTGCGTGTGCAAGCATGTGTGTAAGGGAGGATAAAATCAAAACTGATTTGACTGAGAAGCATTTGCAATCTATGTGATGCGAAGTATGGACTTTTTTGTTATTATTTGTAAAAAAAAAAATTTAATAAATTTTTCATTTTTATTTAAAAAAAATATTTAGCAAATAGTGTTCAATATCACTTAATCTCCCTGTATTTGACAGCTTGTCAGAGCATAAGGAGCAATATGGCCTTCCTTTCATCCAGATAAGGCAAATCAAACAATATTTTTTTTCTATTCCTATTCTGCCGACCATTGGAATCTCATTGACATTGATAAATGACAATAGAGTGCAACAAGTCGGGTTCTGGAAGTAAAAACTCCATTCATTTTCTCCATAGGGAAATTGATTTTGAACGATAACAGACCTATTGTGAGCGAAAATGTTGTTAATCCATAGTATTTCCTTGGGATGGACCCACTTTAACTGCAGAATTCCTGGTGAAAAACTACATTACCCATGATGCTGTACAGAAAATCCAGAGATTTGAAACAAGCAACAAGCACCAAAATAGCTCTTTAGCTCCGCCCACTCCCATGAAGCTGAGTCAATCTCTCTGTGCTCTCAAAATACTTAAATGTTTGTATATATTTCTATATAAAATCATAATTTGTAAATGAGAATATTTATATTTCTCTATCCTTTTTATCGATTATGCTGTTCGCAATGCTTCATGGGATTGTAGTTCTTTCCCTTACTAAAGCTTTTCAGTACACAGTCCTGTACTTTCGTCTTTTTGTCCGATTTTCAAAACCGTTTAATGATTCAAATCAAAGTTTGTAATGAATGGAAAAAATAGTTCCGGAGCCAGCGGCGCTGAAAAAGGGGGCGGGCGCTAATGCACTGTATATAAACCTGCTCTCGTTTAATGAGACAAAATGCCCCTGTGAGCTCCAGACCCTCAACCCCACTGCCGATAACAAGACAAAGGGTTTCTCTCTGCACAGAAGCCTCGGAAACCTTTCTAGGATGATCCGGGTCTTGCTCTCGCCCTGCTGTTGCGTGCGGTGTGGCGGTTTGCCTCATTAGCTTGCCTGTGGCTGCTGTCTCCTGGTCTGGTGGCTGCTTGTCTGACCTTGGCACAACTAAACACACATTTACACCTCATTAGCACAACTGTATGAGAGGCCAGTCAAAAACCCGCTTAAAACAGGCCTTCTTCAAAGTACTAATGTGATATTGCAAGTTAAAAAGAAAAGTTTTTCCGCACATAACATTAGATTAGCTGAGGGAGCTTCATTTGGTTAGAAAGCTCAAAGCATGTGTATTTAAGACAATTAAGTTTGACAGAAATCATCTGCAGTGAGCGAGTGCCAGGATAATGTAATCCCTGGAGAAGATGGTTTCATTTGCTTGACACGCATGATGAACGGCAACAATGTATGAAAACACATCATTCTTTCATTTTTTTTTTTTTTTTTTTGCGAATGGATCATAGTGCAAGCTGTAAACCATAATTAGCATTCTTTCTCACAGACTGTTGCAAGTGAACATTGTGAGTCATGTTGTACTTTGTAGCCATTATACTTATTATATATAGTAATTTTGGGTAACAATTTTGTTTCAATGGTCCACTTTAGACACTCTACTAACTATAAGTAACTTTGCATATCAACTAACTCTCATTAGAGTATTAGTAGACTATCTGCTAACAACTTATTCTACTAACCTGAACCTTACACCTAACAGTCTACTAATACTCTAATGAAAGTTAGTTGACATGTAGTTGCAAAGTTACTTATAGTTAGAAGAATTTCATAAGTGGACCATTGAAATAAAGTGTAACCTAATTTTCTATCTTCTAAGGTGCATGTGTTAGCGAAAGCACCACAACAGTTTTACATCAATTTAATTTACATTTAGTTTTTCATGAGCATTTTCTACCTGACACTAAAAGACACAATGTGAAATCCGGGCATATAATAATAAAATCTCTATTTTAAAGAATGACAAAGTGTTTAACTAGTGGTTTTATTACAAATTTACCAGGAAAATAATTGTGTAAAAGCTTTGAAATTAAAAAATTGGTAACACTTTAGTGTAGGGTCCAAATCTCACTATGAACTAAATGCATATTAGGATATTGGCTGTTTATTAGTACTTATAAAGCACATATTAATGCCTTATTCTGCATGACCATGTTCTATATCCATTAATCCTTCCAATTAGTAAGCAGTAATTATAAGTTTAAATTGAGGCAAACATAGTTAATAGTTAGTTAACAGTGAGAATTGGACCCTAATCTAAAGTGTGACAAAAAAAAAAGTTTACAGTGTTATGAACAAAATATTAAAGGAATTATTTTTCCCTTTAGCCACTACTTTAGGCCCTAAAGTTTAGGGTGTCTATATACTGAACTCTTTCATGTGGAAAATCCTGTTTTCCCTGATTTCTGAGAGATGACAGCAATGCATTAGAAATTAGTGCATGTTCCTGACATTTGCAGAAGAAAAGGGGGGGTTATCTGGCACATATTGGCACTGACAGGCAGTGAAATGCTCATCTGTCAGAGCCGGTGGCTGTGTGGCCGGGCGGCGGGGGAATGCAGCGGTGCAGGGTTTGTGAAGGGCACGGGTGCAGGGCAAACGGTGCCCGAGGTCTGTGAAGGAGGCTCAGTCAGGGGCTCAAAAACCTGCGTCAGCTGATCTGTTTGTGATTGCCTGTTTGGAATCAGCTGTTTGTTTGTCATTGCTGTATGTCTAGGGGTCGTGGTCAGGTGTTACAGACTGGAAAGAAATGGTGATGCCGCCGGTTGCCTTGGAGACTTCGGAGTGAGACATCCGTGCTAGTTTTCTTCTTTCTAAGGCTGAGCTACAAGCAAAAATTGATTAACATTGAGGGACTGATATTGATTAACACAGATCCTAGTCTGTCTGCCTTATTTTTGGTCCCACATGTGAAATCATCCTGAAATAATTTATCCATCCATCCACCCACCCATCCATCCACCCACCCACCTATCCATCCATCCACCCACCCATCCATCCACCCACCCACCCATCCATCCATCCATCCATCCATCCATCCATCCATCCATCCATCCATCCATCCATCCATCCATCCATCCATCCATCCATCCATCCATCCATAATTATATATATATATTGATTTGACTAAAATTAGATATGTTTCTGTTATACATATAGGCTGTGCATAGTTTTGTACAACGATTTTATTTTATATATTTTTTAAATTTTAAAGACCTTTCCTATTATATGTTAATTTATTTATTTATTTTAGGCTCAGCTGTAACGCCTAATTAGCCTCCTAGCATAATTGCCTTAGACATATTTCAAATAAACATGACTTAGGCAATTATGCTATGAGGCTAAAAATATAAATGTATATATCTAATGTTTTTTTAGTACAATTTTTATTAAAAAAGAAAAAAAGATGGAAAAAAAAGACAGAGAGAGAGAGATCATCCAGCTGGATGTCTTATTTTCCCTGCGAGCAAACTTTGTTTCCCTGTGTGTTTTTTGAGTGTGTGTGTGTGTGTCGGTAAAGAGGATTTGAGATTCACAGAGACAGATCTCCCTGAGTGTTTAGACTTCACCCAGGCATGCAATTTATAGCAGCTTTCAGTGAGATGAAAGCGTTCAGCGTCCAGCTGTGTGCTGCAGCAGAGGTGTGTGTATACCTGCGGCCGGCTCTGCCATAAAACACACCGAGCCACTCACAGAACACAATGGCTGTTGGAGCTGAATGTGCATCATAGTAAATTGTTGTTGTGTGAGAAAGGGTCTGTGAGCTGCGTGTAACAATTACACAGAGCTGCCGGGCCATTTTTGCAGTTTTCTTTGAAGACAATTCTAAGATTTTTAACAAAATGTGACATTTTCTGATTGCGTTTACATGTACAACAAAAAGCTGTTGACTCAAAGTGACATTTGCATTATAATAGCATGACGTCAAACCAGACAGCCGCACATTGAATGAGCTGACATGCATTAAAGCGTTTACATGACGTATATTAAGCATTTTTTTTGCAAATTTTTAAGTGAGTTTAATGTGATTTAAGTTTAAATCAGTGCAAAAATTAGTGCAAAGTTGATTGCACTTAATTTAAGGCAGCAATTTTTTTATTTTTTTTATTGTAGGGTACTTTTACCCTTTATTTTACCCTTAGGGTATTTTTAATTTAAGGGTATAATTTACTAAATCAGTTAATAAACCATTTCATAGCCACTTATAATCTATAAAATGTTTGGCATAACTGTGTTTCAAACACTGAAAGATATGTCAATATGCATGTCTGAAAAACCCAGAGAATGACGCAACCTATTGTATTGTTGCTTTAGGGCAGTACCTGTTTGTTCAGTTAATGATATTTTTCTGATATTTGTTCAAATTACCCTCACGTTGTGTGTCCTTTGTGATGTTGCCTGTAGACACGAACTTTCATTTTTTCTTGTCAGTGTTCATTTTTCTGTCGTGCATTGACTGCACTAATGTTGGTTGGTTAGCAAGTAAGATAACTAGTGAGATATTTTTCCAGACAAAGTAATATATTATTGATTTATTATGAAAATGCTGCAGTTGGCATTCTGTGTTGGGGTCAAAAGCCTTTTGTTTGCCGTGATGCATATCATCCTGCTAGTCAGAGGCAGGCTGTATAAGAAACTATTTATGGTAATTTAATGCTTTTTCTTTTCTTTTTCAACCTTCGTTTTCCTTTTCATAGACTTTAGTTTGCTCACTGTGGTTTGTAAGGCACCATTTTACTCTCTGTAAAGCTGCCGTTGGACAATATGTATTGTGAAAAGTGCTACACATACACTTACATTCTCAACCAGAACATTTACATTGACTTCTCCTTAAAAGCACATTGCTTATTTAATTTCATAGCGACTCCAGAAACAGTGTTCAATTTTGGACTTTTAATTTGTTTAGGCTTTGGCTGGAAAGGAGTTTTGCAGACCCTGAATTTGTGAAAACCGTGACATCATGCATATTACGTGTTCAGTCTATATGTCCATAGTGTTTCTTTACAAAGTGACATCGCCATCTACTGGCCTGGCATGCGTAATACAGTGTTTTTAATCATTTTTAAAACAGCTCTAAGTAGGAATTCCGTTTTTGTCAAACAGCGACCCCTAGAGTCGCTGTGGAGTACTTGTACTGTCGTGAATAGCACTCACGCAGAGATGGGTCGCACTCACGGCGGGATCCCCTCCCCCTGTACACCGGTACCTGTTCAGTAGGATGGACGCTGTAACGAGTGGAAATAAGGTACGGCCCCTTTAAGAGCTGCGCGCGCCCAACACCACATGTATACGGCGCCGGGTTATTTCTGTTTGATGCTCATTTTATCAGAATTTTATCAGATCTGTTTTTTGCCGTAAAGCAATTCGTTACCTCGCGAGACCTGATATCACACGATACTTCCTAACACTGAGGCCGGCGGCTCGCCGGCCCAAAGTTGCAAGGGTGGTTTTGCGGCTCACAGGCACCAGGGGGGTGCGAGACGACCACCATTCAACACGAAATCAGTCATATAAACATTACAATGACTCCAAAGCTGTTCGGTTAAGGTACAAAAGTTACTTAGATCACCTTTAATGGATCCGCGTGAACTGGGATCATTTTGACAAAGTTGTCATCTGTATGCAAAACTTTTCAAAGACCCAAAGGAGAAAGTTTTCTGTTTTTAGCACATCGTTGTTGTGTAAACGCACCCTTAATTGAATCCTCTTGCTTTCCATCTTGCCTCCTTTAGCATGCCGTTGCATCAAGCACAGAGAAACTCTGTGGAAGTTGAAAGCCATGCCATTAGAGGAGCAAACATGTCACCACACACCTGATGAGGCTAAATGGCACTTTTGTCTTCAGCTCAGCCCTGGAGAACCCAAAACAAAGCGTCAGCAAAAACAAAAGCTGCTCTCTACGCCTCGCCGAATATGTCACCTGACAGGAATCTAAAGCAGCAAGCCTGCCTTTCCCAAAAAGTGTCCCTCTCTTTCTCTCACACTTCCCGGCCTATACACTGTTAGAGGAGATATATGATACTGTAGATAGAAAGCCAGGGCCCTTAATAAAAATCATCCATTTCTGTCACAGTCCAGCTGAGGGAGGTGAAAAATGCATTTGCACAGTATCAATAGGTGATTTTTATTTTTTCATCCCTTTCCACCTATTTTCCTCTTTGTAAAAGCGGATTCCTCTGAAATGGGGTCTTTAGATGGCACTGTCGTGAATCTCCTCTAAATGGCTTCGTCTGTTTGTGTCTCTCGCACTGGCCTGAAGGGCCACTTATCATTAGCAAGATCTATTATCGCTGTCTTGAATGAAGGTTAGCGAGTTTTGAGAAGGGAGGCTGAATATCTGCACCTCATCCACAAACAAGTTAACCTGTTTTTCTATTATTATATGAATAGCTTTATTTGTTTAGTAACAATTTATTTGATGAAAAATTGTGCCTAAAAACTTTTTTATCTTTATATGTAAATGCTTTCCTTTTAAATATGATTAATGCATTTTTTAAGCTTTTTTAATTTAAACATATTTTACCCAGATTTAGCCATGAAAATAGTCTTAGATGATTGCATGGCAGCATTAAATAAATGTAAGAATTACTACAGACTAATCCGAACATAAGCACACCTGTGAGAGCTTTGCCATGTGACAAGATTTTCAGTCAAATGTCGACTTAAATTCATTCTCACGAATCGATCATATAGCCTATATGGTATCTATCATAATTTTGTTGTGTTTTTTGTTTGTTTTTTGAATCCTTATGAAGCTTGAAAGCCTCAGTCCACATTCTTTGCCTGGTGATTATGTAATAAAACAAAAGTCTCACTTTGCTGGCCGCCTGTGAAGCTCTTGGCAGACGATATGCAAAGTGAGATATATTGAAATGGCTCAACGTTTCATTGCTTAGCACAAGGATATTTTTGTTTAGATGCACTGATGTTTTTGGCCTTGCGGGTTTTTTTTTTTTTAGATCGAGCTTGCATGCTTTTTGTTCTCATCTGTGCGAGAGCACTTGGACTGATGGATTGAAAATTGCAGGTGGGTGGAAATGTCAGAAAATGAAGCTGGTTCTTGCCGTTGAAGTGCTTGAAACGTGATTATGCTGCGCATAGGCAATCTGCCACCAAACATCCTTAAGGTCACTCTGATACATGACATACAGCTGCTTTTATAGCCCAATCTTGCAGCTTGTAAAATCATCCTTTGCTATTGAGCTGCACCGTAGTAGCAATATGTTACCAGCCGTCTAAATGATAACATCCCAGTGCTGATGAATACCTCTTACTTTAGCACCACCTGTGAACATCTCATCTAAAAGTGAATCACCTGAAGTGAGTCTTTAAAATTGTTAGAGAAGCTATTAGGGTGTTTTTTATACCAAAAATGAAGCTGAATTTCACCACAGTGCTTGCAACAATATGAAAGTCTAACACAGAATATGGCTTGAGGACATAAATTATGAAGCGGTAGCACAGACCTTAGTCAGACTGTATTTAATTTGACAGTAACAAAAACATGACTGTGAGATATTAAGGGTCACATATACTGTACTGTACACTGACCGCAGCATCCGGTGCCAATCTGAGGCGGATACCGTTGATGATGCATTGACAATACTATAATACAAAAAATCATACAATTTGAAAAAGATTCAAGTCATTTGCATTAGCTAATGCATTAGGTATTATAACCTTTGACTTTTTACAGCAGTTTAGCATCTGGGATCTTGTCTAAAATACTAACTTGAAATGTTAAAGTTAATAAAAAGGTATATGTAAAATAAATAACTGTTGTTGTTGTTATTATTATTAATGGTAATGATATTAATGGTGATGATAATTTGCAATACATTTATAAGTAATTAAATACATTTCAATATCACTATTAATTCAAAATTGACAATTCCTTTATTTTGTTTATTAAAAAGACATGACATGACATCACATCACATCACATCACATCTTTAAGTCATGGGAATTTCAAAACTGATTCAAAATATTTAATTACCTAGAATATTATTGAAATTGATTGGCTAAGGATTGCATTTTTGTCTCCTCTCCTCTCCTCTCCTCTCCTCTCCTCTCCTCTCCTCTCCTCTCCTCTCCTCTCCTCTAATGCTGCAGTGGCATGTGCGTGAAATGAGACGGCCCAGACACAAACAAATACGATCTGTCAAGGGCTCTTGGATAGCAGCAATATAGGCTCAGGTGAATTGCTCTCCAAGATAAGCAGTAAAGCCTTCCTCTCCCCCAGTGAAATATGTATGGAGCTCTATGAAGGTGCATCTCAGCCCAGCACTTTTTAAGAGAATCCCTCCTCCCTCCTTCCTGCTCTCCGTTCCCACGTCAGAAGATGTGGTCTGCTCTCGCTGTGTGCCTGCTTTATGATTAGCGAGTCTCACTTCTTGCTCTGTTGTTTAGCATCTCTCTCTTGGTGGCCCTTGGCCGCCTTTCCTATTGATGAACATCTACGCCTAATATGTTGCTCCATTGACTCTACGTTATTTCAATTCCCAGAACGGATTAAATGTAGCCAAGTCGACTAATTTGTAGTTCTATTAAAACAAAATCATTAAAAGCATACTGTGTGGCATTTGATAATTAAAAATGTGAGTAAAAATAACCCTCATTAGCATTGTGGCCGCCTAGTTTTGTTCGCTCGGTCATCTAAAGGAGCCGTATTTATGGAATGACTGATAGAGGAACAACACGCCTGATGCCCAAGGTCTCTTATCCAGATGCCATTCTGAGGCACGCGGCGTGTCGGATACAAATGTACAATTGAACCGCAGAGCCCTTTTAAAACAAGCCGGCATAAAACAAAATAAAACGGGTGCTAGTTGGGTTAAAGAAATACACTTATTTTGAAGTGTTGACTAATATACTAAAGCACATGTAAAGTACTTCATTATAATTTGAACTATAATGTATTTAGTTTAGGGTCCATTTCTCACTATGAACTAGTTGCTTGTTAGCATATTACTAGGATACTGGCTGCTAATTAGTACATATTAATGCCTTATTCTGCATGACCATGTTCTACATCCCTTAATATTAATAACATCTATTAATAAGAAGGAATTATGAGTTTATTAAGGCAAAAGTCAAAGTTAATAGTACCTTAATCTAAAGTGTGACCATTAAGGTTAAAAATGTGCTAACATTGCAACTTCATCATTACAAATTAATACATGACATAGACATTTTAATAGAACTTACATTAAATCATATTTAGTTCACCATAAATGCTTGCAGTACACTTCAGCAGTATAGTTTAACCATATTTCTAAGACAATAGAAGTAATTATGAAAATACATGCACTTTATTAAAAAAGCACACTAAAGTTTAACTAATTGCTTTTAATATAAAATTTAAATATAATAGGCTACCTTTTCATTTAATTGTAAATAACATGCAATTAAGTATCCAAAAACATTACATTTAGTGTGTGATTATTTTAAAGTAGGCCTATAGGCTATTAATCCCACAATACGTATCTACTCTTTTCAAAAGTTTGCAAAAGTGTACTTCTTCAAATAAGTGAGAATTAGCTGATTCACAATGTAAAGACGGTTAACCTGATTTCAGCAAGTAGAAAATGTTCCTGGATCAACATCCCTGTTGATTCTGGAACAACATTCCGAACAACCAATCAGATTTGAGGGATAGTTCAACGCATTCTCATCCTTTGGCGTCATATAGGTGACGCCATATGACATTTCGTCGAAATCTTACGCACATGGCATCCTTTAGCGTCAATATAACACGCACTGTTATGGGTAGGTTTAGGTCTGGGGTAGTGTACGGTTATGACGCCTTGAGATCTGCGTCTCATATTGACGCTAAAGGATGCCATGTGCGTCCGATTTAGACGCGCGTCACCTGTATGACAGCCTTGGGATCTGCGTCTCATATTGATGCTAAACGATGCCATGTGCGTAAGATTTCGACGAAATGTCCAAAGCATCACATGTATGACGCCAAAGGATGAGAACGGGCTGGATAGTTTCTTTAGTTAATGTCAAGTTTAGGCTTACAACAAGGGTTAGGGGCTTCGACACCATTATTTTTCTCCTATATCATATTCATTTGATTTTAGGGATAAATGATGGGTAGGGTTAGGTTAAGGGATAGGGATAGGGTTTGGACTATGTTTTTGGACAGGAATGTTGTTCCAGGAACATGTCTTGGCAAAATCACGGCTACCGTTTCAAAAGAAACGGTGGCTCACACCTTTTGTTATAAACAGTGGCATGTGATGAATGTTTCCCCTCAATCACGCAGAGGGATTATTCCATATCCGGTTTCATGCGAGCCACAAATGAGTGATGCATTATGTATCAGTAGCACAAATCTATACTGCAATAATGAGCAGAGCTCATTGATTAATGTGCCGCAAAAGCGAGCGCTTTGTATTCAATGAAACCGACACAACACAAAGTTGTTTGCACAGCCATGATTAATGGCATTTGGTGCCGCTATTTACAGCGCCCTCCATGGGAAAGACGTGTTGCGATAATGATTGATACCCCCCGCAGTCAGACAAAATGTTACAGGGCGAATATGGGCAAAGCTGAGTCACGTGACCTGCTGTTCAAAAGTATAAAGAGTGTGAGAATGTCACAGTAATCGGAAGAATTAGTGAGTGAGTGTGTGTGTGTGTGTGTGTGTGAACAGCAGGCAGCTGATTGAAAATGTTCAAAGAAACAGCTCCACTTTCTTGATTAAACGCCCGGTGCGTCAGCGAATGACTGATTGTGTGTGCGCGTAGCTAAAAGGTGACGATTTGGCCTTGTTTCTAATCTCCCCCGCTGCGAGTGGAGCTGGGAGTCATGTCCTTTGCTTGCTCGTCTCTTAAAAGGTCACTGAAATATTTACTACCTGTTTTCCGGGTTATATTTGATACTGTGTTTGCGGTTTTGTGCACTCGACGTCTCAAATTTGAACATGTATAAGCAGAAATGACTTTCTAAATTAAATTACTCGAGTGGGAGTAGGTCAAATGTGGGTTAACGTTTCTGAGTAGTATAAATGTGTGCTCATGGGAGAGGATTGAAACATGCATCTATCTCAGTGCTCATGTGTCAATGTGGACGTTTCATCTATTCATAATAACTGGATTGGGCGTATGTATTCTTAAACAGAGCTTGAAGGAAGGGATTCCAGATGCCGGAGTCATTTCTAATGCATTTAGATGGCCGGGCTGATGTTATCCAAGCAGACAAGGTGGCCGACTTCAACTTCCAGATAGCTTTTAACCAGATTAGTCGGCTTTCTCCCACATCCAAATGGATCTGTTGTACTCAGGAAGATAGAACGCTGATAAACTTCTTTTTTTTTTTAAAGGGGGGTATGAATGGTGAGTGTTGCATGAATAAACAGACACACACAGTATCCAGATGGTGGCTACGCTGAAAGTAACACTTCATATGTGTCGAAGAAGTTTTTTAGTTAAAGTCGATGCCGTATGTGATTTGACGCTAATGGAAACGAGGCGGTGAGGGATAGAAGGACGATTCAGTCTGTTGTACTTTGGCATCAAACAGCATCTAAAAAATGTTGGCTAAGAAAATGCTTATGGCAATCATGACTATCAATGTTCCCTCTGACGGCTGTTCATACAAGATTCACATTTTAAACTGTTGTTCATGTATGCATGGACGTTTGTCATGCAACACAGCAGCGAGGCACTGTCAGTTTTACAACAATGGACCAATCACATGAATCTGGGGTGGGCTAAACATCTTGAGTGTATTGAATGCTTATATTGTATTAGCAAAGGTTAAAAATTGTATACTACCATTCAAAAGTTTGGAGTCGATTAATGCTAACCTCTGATACTGCCACCTGCATAGCTTAAGTACAATGTAATATTGTTTTAAAAAGCTGCCATCAGGGCTTTCTGTCTCCCTATTTTACGGCATCCACACCTTTCCCCGTGTCAGCGCCGTACGCCTGCTCGTCCCAACAGCTTTGGTGAAGAACCTGTGTCAGGTCAATTAACAGTGATGCTCCTTACATTTTCCACCTGACTCTTCCCATTAGCACTGCCGAGTCACACGACAGTGAAGACCGTGCAAACACACCTTCAGTGTGAGCATTTCTTCACTGCTTTAGTTTCATTTTTCTCCTTTTTTGTGTCAGTCAAAACACTATTTCTAAACTTCTTCTTCACACTTCTTTATCTCGCTGGCTCACTGGGTTTAAGTTGCCAGCGGAAAAGCCACCTGCCACGACACACCGCTGTTGTCATATTTTCTAATTACAGAGCAACAGGAAACTAGAGTTTGTGTCGACGTGAGGGCGAGGAGTATGTGGCAGTGGACGACGCAGTTTGAGTGGCGACCACACAGAGAGTCTGTTTCTGCCATCTGTAGCTGATTCTCCTGCAGAATGAACCATCTCCAGTGCGTTTGAAGTGTGTGATTTTCCCACCATCATGTGGGCTCGGTAAGACTACCTGTGACCTATTGCGACCAGTAAACAGAAAATGCTCAGAAACAGAAAACAGAAACAGCAATGATGCAATTTAAACTCACTGTTCACAGATGGTTTGCTGTTTAGTGCAGAGATTTAAAAGCAACAGGAATCAACAGCCGGCAGAGCCAATAATAAACTTTGGCTGCATCCCATTTTGCATAGGAGCCATACTAGCTATGTTTACATCCAAAGTTGTGAAGTTAAATGATTTGAATATCACATGAAACATTTGCCAATAATGGTGCGTTCCATTTGTCCTTGGAAGTGGGAAATGCCTAGTTCCCAGTAGGAACTTTTAACTGGGATACCCCCTCTAGTCAAGAGTTGTGATTGGGAGACTCTGGGGATCTGCAACAACCCCGACTTCAGAATCCAAAATGGCTGCTCAGCGCATCAACTGTAGTGAAACAGTAGTATACTGTTTATTGTTGTTCTAAAACATGGTCAACTCGGGTGTCACCCGATCATTCCCAGCTCTGACAACCCTCTTCCGAGGGATTTATTTGGTAAGTTTGTTTCCATTGTAGTTTATGCGGATAAAAAATGATCAACCTATATTGAGCTCATACTTTTTAATGCACATTTTTAGAATGGATGCACATCTTGCCTTTCCATGCCACATTTTTTATGCGTTAACCCAAAATTCTTATTAAAAAATAGGGATGGAAACATAGCTACTGTCAAGTTTGTGAGAATGGAATTGGAAAATGTCCCAAAGTCTAGTGCATTTATGAACTGTTTAAAATAATATGGACGTATGTAAAATTGTATTAATGTTAAGTGCATTATTGGGATTATACTGTATATAAAACAGGAAGTTTGCAATCATTCTCTTTTGACTTGGTAAAAATATGGTAAGGAATGTGATCAGCCACATTTAGTGATACATTTAAGGTAATACATTTGCAAGATGCTAAAGCCTACATGCACAGTTATACAGTAGTTGTAGCATGTTGTTGCATAGTAAATACTGAATCACCAAAAAAGTGCATACTTGTTGTTTGAAGAAGTATATGAAATGGGATAAAGCTTGTGATGTATCAAAATGTTTAGTTTGACCTGTTGCACGTTTTTTTTTTTTTACTTCACAATTCATACTACACATCCAATTGTATAATTAACAGTTTGGCTATTTAATGAATCTTCTTATCACACCAAAGGAAGCACCACACATAGATAAGAATAGAGACCACATTAACAGCTGTTGATGACTACAATATGTGTCCGCCATATTGGAAATGTCAAAACCTGCCTGTAAAACGCATTGACAGATGTGATGATCTGCAACAGGCAACAACAGCCTCTTCCAACAGATTTTCACATTTTGTTGGTCTTCCACGCTAGGCGATTCTGCATAATGCAGATAATATAAAAATCAAAATTTAACGGAGTATTGGCAAAACAGTCTTGTAAGTGATATTGATCATCATAGAGCACAGCCTGAATGCTTTAAACTCCTCCTAATTGAAGTAGTGGGACTAGTGATCATAAATGTCAGAAGTCAGAAAAGAATCGAGTGATACAGAATCAACCGTAATAAGTTTGCTTGTAATGTTAGTTTGTTTGTTTGTTGTAAATTGAAATGACATAATTAAATTGTTAATTAAGATATTACGCCATGCCCAGTATGTTTAGATTAGCTTTCAGGCAGTTGCTTTAATATATGATGAACTGCAACAAAATCAGTTTAATCAGACATCTTCAATGAGCTTGTTTTCATGCACGTTCTTAACACGATTATGATTAAGCCGAGAATGCATAGGTCTTGTAAATGTGTTAGAAGTGGAGCAGTCAAAATACTGATGATTTATTTAACATCAAATCTCACATAACAAATGGAATACTAAGAGTCAGATATAAGCAAAATCCTATAGGTTTTGACGTCACTATCAGGGAATAAAGGTTGTAATAAAGCTGGGTGTAAAACGGGACAATAGATTAGTTCAATGAGCTGATTTTTGGGAGTTATCAGCATATCGCTGTGCACAGTAAACATGCTCATTGACTTCCATTCAAACAGATTGTTGGCCGTTCCAAAATGTAGCCATTGTTGATGAATCTGTGTATCAATATCTGTGGCACTTCCTTTTAACGCACATATTTATTAATCTCATCTAATCAGCCTCTCAATCATTACAGGGGCTTTCGCCCTGGAGGAACGTTTCGTAATTCCTATACTGTAGCTTTTGGCGGAAGTACCCACTTCTTGGCGTGTTTGCACTGCAGGAACTGGGAACGATTTTAGTTATAAACAGCTTTTGGGGGAACTAAAAACACTAAAACACCTTTTGGGGGAACTAAATTAGCTCCTACTTGAGAGTAGGGTCTCAGCAGGACAACAGGAACTACCAGCCCGTTCTCATCCCAAGGCGTCATACATGTGACGCTTTGGACATTTCGTCGAAATCTTACGCACATGGCATCCTTTAGCGTCAATATGAGACGCAGAACCCAAGGCTGTCATACAGGTGACGCTCGTCTAAATCCAACGCACGTGGCATCCTTTAGCGTCAATATGAGACACAGATCCCAAGGCGTCATAACCGTACACTACCCCAGACCTAAACCTACCCATAACAGTGCGTGTTATATTGACGCTAAAGGATGCCATGTGCGTAAGATTTCGACGAAATGTCATATGGCGTCACCTATATGACGCCAAAGGATGAGAATGTGTTGGCACTACCTGTGACGTAAGTGTAAAAGTTGGCTTACACTTTATTTTGGTCCACTTTAGATGTTCTACTAACTGCAAGTTGATATGTAGTTGCAAAGTTACTTATAGTTAGTTTATTGTCTAAAGTTGACCATCAAAATAAAGTTGTTGGTGTTTTACTGCCACTAGTGTTCATTTGAGCTGGAAACTTCAGTGCATTGTATAGGTAAGTTTATTGGAAAAATGAGCAAAAATGTCAGTAAAGGCACGTTTTTCGAATGAGCCAAAGTTGCAACCATGGGTGTGTCCACATACTTTTGACCATATAGTGTACGTCCCAATCAAAGTAGTGTAGGTAAATAAATACAGATTTCATGGGCACATCAATCTTCCTTACAAATATATGCTTCTGGTGTTGCTTCTGTTTACAAACTAATGCTAGCAAGCACATTTGTTCATGCATCAGTGGAAATTAAGTCCAGAATGTTGTTTTTGCATTATGGAAAGCGCTACTTCAAGGTAGCCATTTATCCATGTTTTATAGCCATTTACATTGTTTGGTTGTTGTATTGTGTCCCAAACATACTGTAATAATCCATAATTCTCCTCAACAGAATAGCATTTGGGCATTGTAGGGAGCGGGTAATGTCCCTGGCGTTCTCATGGAAGCAGGTGGGCCGCAGGTGATCTATGGCCATCATGTCCCTGTTGTTCCACAGCAATGCACGGATGACTTACCACCTCCCCTCGGCAAATAAATTGCCCTCTCTCCCCTCAAATGGGGAGACGTCACAATCCCTCTCATCCGATGCTGGCAGCGCCTGCACGTATTTATGTTCTTTTACAGCTCGTTCAGTCCCAGTCCAATAAAGGAACAAATGGAAGACTTGAGCAAAGCCGGAATAGGAGGATGAGGAGGAGGAGTAATGACCTGGAATGGGGAGGAAGAATGCGAAGGCCTCCAGTTGAGGGACGTCCCGTGCATCTATCTCTCTCGCTTCCTCCTGTTCTCCGTCATCCTTTGGCCTCTTAAATGGAGGGTTGTTAATGGTTGCCAGGTTGGGGCAGGGTGAGGTGAGCCAGAGACCGGAGATGACAGATGTGCTGGTTAGAGACCAGGGGAGCCGCTTCCTCTTTCACCGCTTCATTTTCAGCCATGTTAAACTCAGCCGAGCAGGAATGAAGAAAAATCGGCAAAGAAAGGGGAATCTGAGACTTACAAGCACAAAAGGCCAGTACAATGTGATGAAGGTTTTTTATTTAAATCATGTTGAAGGATTAAATTCCTAAATCCATAAAAAGCCGACATAAAAAGCCGGCATGAAAGCAACAGGTCATTATAGGTCATTATTTCAGATCCTCTTAGGTCATTATAGTGTGAAATATAAACAATATCATTACAATATGACAATATTGCAATTCTAAATCATTGGAGAATAATGATAATCTTAACAACAATATATAAGTGAAGTGTGTAATTTCTGTTTATTTTGCACATTTGCTGGCGGCTGATTGGCTGATATGAAGAGAGAAAGAAAAACAAGGCACCGAGGTAAAAGCACTGTGACTATATATTTACGGTATATGTACACAACATGGCATACACTGTACATAGTCTCCAAATGTTGCAATCCATCAACCAAAACACAGGCTCTAATATTCACCTGTTCTGTTTAAATCCCAACGTAACACTAACACAACTCTCAACTCTCTTATTGAGTTCACTTCACTTTTTTTTCTATTAGGTGCAGTGAACTCTCAGTATTATATGAGTGAAATAAATTCATTTCACTTGGTTAATGTCGCTGTACGGGTTTAGAATGTAAAAATAACACTGAAAAGTACAAATCTCCATTGTGAGAAACATTTTTCATTTGGCTTCTTGGTATTATAGCTAGTAATTTTGTTCCTGCGGCAATGTGTCCTAATTCACGACTAAATAACAGTTTTACATCACCGCGAGGATGTACACTAGAGCGTTCGAAACTCTAAATACTTGAGTGCGATTCAGTCCATTTGCCTGAATCAACTCACAACGTCTTCAATTTGAGAAAGGCTATTTGGCTCCGCGAGTACAGAGAGAGATAATTGAATAGCATTCTTACTTATTTTTAAGCTGTAAAACACTCTCTGAAGGCTTCTTTCACTCTGGTGCAAAGCATATTCATTAAAGGCAGACGGAACATATTTGGGTTGCAGGTTTCCACTAGCTGGCTCATTGTTTAGATTGACTTGTGCAAAGGACAGTTTACTCTCATGCAAGATCAGCCTTCGGGTAACGGTTTAGACAGTATAATCCTTTCTTTGACAGATTAAGGATTTAAAATGATAACCTTAAATTGTGCTGTTTGTTGAGGAGAGGTGTGCATTTGAGGGCTTGAGGGATTTTTTCAGCTAATATTGATTTTTACAATTAATTGTGTTGACACAATTTTTTTTATGAACTGATGAAGAAATGGATACTTTTTCTGCAAGGGTATATTGAATTGTTCAAAAGTGACTGTAAGACTTTTTTAATGCTACAAAACGTTTCTATTTCAAATAAATGCTCTTCTTTTGCCGAAACGAGAATCCTGAAAGAAAATCTATCATGGTTTCCAAAAAAAA